>JAESVK010000435.1:196993-239439 GCA_017140935.1 Hamamelis virginiana | reverse complement strand
AAAACTAAATTCTGAAAGGACCTATGAGTAAGTATCCCAAAGATAAAAAAACCTTCACCACTCATGTTGAATTGTCATTTTCGAGTCAAAAACTTTATTCTAGCTAGGATAGAGATTGAAAAATAATCTAGAAGACTTTTGAATTCAACAAAGGCAAAATTAACGTTCACCACACATAACTTAGTGCATATTCCTTATAGATATTGATGTTATAATTATCCAAATGGATTTTGGCCAAATTTCATCCCATTTTTCCCCTTTCCTTCTCAGCACCAAACAACACGCTGATTCATTGAATCAAAGCAGTTTGACTAGGAAATTGTAGCACCCTCTTCTCAGCACCAAACAATTTACAGATTGTTACCATAAATTCTCCATATTCATCTATTAAAGAAAGTGGTAAATTATAGATTGATTGCGTCAAGCACGATTAGAATATTACAGCAAAATTGGCAAAATAAAATACAGATTTTTAAGTTGATTTTCTAGCCAATTTTACGGCAAAGCTCACTGGAATTTTCAATTGTGGATAAATGTAAGCATAGTTTTTCTATGTAGACATGGGTCAGATGTGTCCATATATGAATCTTTTTCCAAAAATTGCATCATCTTTGGCTTTTTGAAATCCATAGGACACGTTTTATCACAATCAAACAAACCTTGATTGATCACGATAGTAGAATTTGTTATGCAATAATGCTTTAGCCTCAAATCCGAATCAGTTAAGCTATGATACCACATGTTATTGTTTAAAACAATAATTAATTTGAACCATAAAGATTAATTATCATGGAACAAAAGTATAAATAATAATGACTAATATACGTTCAGCCATGATCACAAATATCTGAGTCTTTCACTCTCTCGACCAGGGTTCAAAGTATCGGGCGATACCGAGATGACTCGGACGAGTCAACCAGGTATCGGAGGTCACCTGGACGAGATTTCGTCCCGAGTTGAATTTCACGGCGAGAATAGCTAATCTCGTGCATCTCGTCCGATATCTCGGCCGAGACGAGACGAGTTATCGTGATCTCGGCTTCTCGTCTCGTCTCGGCCGAGATATCGGCCGAGATGCACGAGTCCATACCAATTAAACAGAAATTCTAGGTTTTGAAATTAAAGAAAGGGGCAAACTGCAAAAGAAGAGATTGCATGGAGGGCTGACCTGCGCAGGCTTTAGCAAGAAAATTCACGGGTTACCTGCAAGCTTTTTGCATAAATTAATGGGTACCAAGACGAGTTCCTCATTTCCTCTTCTTCTTCATCTTCTTCAGAGAACCAAGTGGTACCGACGGCAACTAAAAAAAAACCCCTTTTTCTTTTTTTCTAAAACTGCCGACAACCAAGACTGCCGACAAGGCGACAACTGAGGTCTTCGTGGCTGTTGCCGGCGAGTTGGAGGACTTCCGGCGAGGCTGCCGCTGCTCCCGCTGCTCCCGCTGCCGCTGTGCTGCATCTCTCGAAACTTCCCAGTTCTCAAACTCCTCAAAGTAATAAGTCAGGTGCTTCCGTATGATATGATTTATAAATATCTAGCTTTTATTATATTTTATAAGGGCTTGATTTAATGTTATTAAAAATAACTTACTTTTATATTTTGAATTAAATAAGGTCATGTATGATTTACAACCAATACCTGCTTTTATATTTTAAATAACTTGTCATAAAAATTAATTTTATAATTTATAATTTTATTTTTGAACTAAATATATTATTATATTATTGTTTAATTTCCCTTTACAATTTTTTTTACTATTATTTCTACCATCCATTTTCAAATCACCAATATTGATTGAATATTTTAATAAATCAACCATTGGATTAGATACTTTTCTTTTACAAGTCATACATGCCAAAAATCACATTGATCCAACGGTCAGATTTTAAAATAGCTCACTGTAGAAAGCTGCAATATTTCTAATTATAATAATTTTTCATAGTGATAAAATTCAGAAACCAACCGTTGGATCACTGTTATTTTTTGCAGACATGACATACATTAAAAAAGTATCTAATCCAACGGTTGGTTTCTCAAAATATTAAATTGACACGGGTGTTATCTATGATTTGTAGAAATAATGGTAAAAAAAAATGGTAAGGGGAACACGACCCTTTACATAAATAAGCCTAAAATTTTATACCATTAGTCCCAAAATTTTTTAACATAACAAATAAGCATATAAATTTTGAAATTTTGGAGACCTTACAGTATAAAATTGAATCTCATGATATATATTTTTTTGGGCTACATACTTATAACTTATAAGTTATAAGTGCCAAACATAATTTTTTTTATACCACTAAACCCAAGATTTATTTAATTTTTTATTCAAAAGCTAATAATATATGTATTTCAATGCTACAATAGTGCGCTAGCGCCTTTTTTTTATGTTTTAAGTCATATCATGCACTCTAAGCCATTTATTTGGCTTGTTTGATAGTTCCAATTTGATTATCATATTTTTTCTGATTTTTCTATGATTTTTTTTAAAAAAATTGAACATTATTTCATGCCTAAAGTTGCATCTCGCCCGAGACGCGACGAGTCGTCCGCGACCGCGACATCCGCGACTGCGACGCGACGACGTCCGCGACCGCGACTTTGAACCATGCTCTCGACAATCTCCAAGACTCAATAATTTCTGAGTCTTTCACCATCACAACTCACACCCCACTTCATGTGGGGTAAAGAAAGAAAGCACGCTGATTTTGAGGGCACAAGGTTGTGGGCTAAAGTTGTCTGCCACTGGCTTGAGGCTGAAGAAAGTATCTATCCTTGATTCTCTAGCTTATTTTGTAATTAGGCCTCCTTACACTGTACATTAATAATTTGTGGTTTTAGCCCTTCATGGCATGCTCTCGCATAATGTGGAATGGGAGCTCTATGTTTGCTTGGTTTGTGTTCATGGACGAAGTCATGTAGGTGAGAGGGGTGACAAATGCCCCACCTCAAATATTTTTATATCAATTTTGTATCTTACAATTTTTAAAAATCTAAAATTCGCCACTCCTCAAAATTTTTTTGACCCTCTTTATTTTACGCGATCTTCTATCTCTTCTCCATTTTTTTTTTTAATTGGTTGTTATGTACTTGATAAATAGAGTTAGGTTTGATTTGCCAATTATAAGAATTAGGCAAATCTTTGATAGCTTTATGAATGATAGTTTGGTTGTGTTTATTGAAAGAAGGGTATTTGATAGTATTGATAAAAGCATCTCCAATGGTACATTATTTAAGCTGTCATTGCCAAAATTTAGCATCGACACTCAAATAAGTTGCTCCAATGATTTGCCATTTGGAATGCCAAATTTTGGCAACAGTACATAGAGTTGCCAAATTTGACTCCTTCAATAAAAAATACCATTTGTATCAAGTCATATTTTTTCCTACAAAAAGTGAAAAAATCCATAATACAACATTAATGCAATTTGATTTTGATGGCTCAAAGGTGGCTTTGGAAAGGAGCAATTTAATTTAAAATTAGAAGTGTGTTCTCAACTCATAATTTAAGCCCTCTTGTCAATGATTAGAGATATTTTATGGAGCGTGTACCTGCCGGAAAGGAAATCAGTGCACAGCTGTGTTTGTTAAAGTGAGATCAACTCTTTAATGTTAGTGTTGTCATGTATGATTTGCAAGGGCGGAGCTATATTTGGGCTGGGGAGGGCTAGAGCCTGCCCCAAACTTGCCAATTTTTTTTTTTTTTTAATATTCTTAATTTTAGATGCCAATTTGTAAAACTAACTGATGGATTAGATGCTCCTCTTCTGTATGTCGTACCTGCAAAAAATCATAGTGATCCGAAGGTTAGTTTTTGAAAAATGTCATTGTGAAAATATGCAACTTATTTGCTCTTCAAAATATTACTATTTTTTTAATGTCAATTTTTTCAAAAACCAACCGTCGGATCACTGTGATTTTTTGCAGGTATGATATAAAGAAGAGGGGCATCTAATTCAATTGTCAGTTTTACAATATGTCATCTAAAATTAGCCATATGGAGACGACTTGACGCAAAGTTGCGTCAGGCTGGCCTGGTAATAGCATTACTGTATGCAGGGGCGAAGCCACATGGTGGTTAGGGGGGGCAAATGCCACCCCTGAATTTTTTTAAAAAAATTTTATACTCTAAAAATTTAAAATTTTGTATATATTTCCCCTCAATTCTTGCTTTACCCCTTCATTTTATTTTCCTATTCTTTTATTTTCTTATTTACTTTTATTTGGATTGCATATCCATAAGCTCCCATCATAAGCTTTTTATACCACTAGGTACAAGACTCCTTTTAAAATAACAAATAGACAAAAAAACTTCAAAATCTCAAGTCCATCATGCTATAAAATTGAAAAGTTCTAAACTTAGGACCTATTAGATAATTTTTCTTTTTTACTTTTCCTCCCTATACTAGTTGCGACTGTCATTATGGATGGAGCATTTTTTGCTATAAATATTATAAATAATTAAATATGTAACAAAATAGGAGATCAATTGATCATGAATGATTGCTTAATTGTGTTTATTAACAAAAATGGGCATTTGATAGAGTTAATAATGAAGTTATCATACAATGCTTTTAAAAATAGACTCCATAAAAAATAATTGTAAATATATTGGACTAAAATGTGGTTTAACAAATATCAATGGAAAGACATGCTATCCTGATGCAACTTGCATCAAGTGACCTGCTTTAGGGCTATTTCCATCACATATTTTGAAAGCTGACTGTTGGATTGGATACCACTCTCATGAATGTCATGTCTCCTAAAAATCACAGTAATCCTTTGGTCAGTTTTTGAAAATTTTCATTGCAAAAACCTGTGACATTTTTTATCTTCAAAATGTCACCATTTTTTCATAGTCAGTTATTTCATAAACCGACCATTGGATCATTGTGATTTTTGGCAAACATGATGTTCATGAGAGGAGTATCCACTCCAACAGTCACTTTTTCATAATATGTAATGAAAGTGGCGCTAAAGCAGACCACCTGATATAAGTTCCATCAGGTGTACCTGGTAGTAGCATATCTGTATTTATGGATCATAAATTTATATAATTTTTTCTACCTCAATCTAACACAATAAAAAATTTGAACAACATTATTTTTTATTTTTTATTTATTAGGATAAAGTCGTAACAATCAATTAAAATCGCCCCTGCTTGAATCTATATAATCTATTTTACAATCCCTACAACTTATCATATAACATTTCTAGTGCTAAATTTGATATTCAAAGTTGTGTTTTATTTGCCTAAAACTTGGTTCTAACGTTGATTGGCTTAGGTTTTGGTTGGCTTCATACAAAGGCCAGGAGTGTTGCTGTACAAAATTATGCCTTAAACCAAGTAGCTAGAAAGTACGAGACTCACATTCCAACGCCTAAACACAATTATTAATAATCCATTGATTCTTCTTCTTCTTGTTCCCACCGTCAACGAAGAGGTTTTAGGGCTCCGGGGGGGATAGTATTAATTTAGGACATGATAGACATTAGATTTTGTCCAAGTGAAACCACGAGGGGCACGCTTGTAATTTTAAAAGTTTCTAAAATGCATTACGGGGAATTCATTCACAAATCAGGATTGCGCCATTTAATGAGAATCTCATGTCGGACGGAACCTCACTTTCTAGCCTTTGTGCCGTGTCAAAAATGGAACTGGAAAATACATTCCACTGTCCTTTTTGGAAGACTTGCTAAGTTTGGTTGGGTTTTCTTTTTCTTTTCATTTTTTTTTTCTTGACAAGACACGCTATTAATTATTACCTCCACAAACTTTGCAATCAACAAGGCTTCCACAATCAATCTATTCTTCTCACGTGATTGACAATTCTTTCAATTTTAATTGGGCCGTCTCTATTACTACTTCACCGTGTAAGGTAGGTCATGAGAAGCATTACCATTTTTATTTGTAATAGTTTAGGATGTAATTGTGGAGAATATTTAACCAATTGGGTTAGTCCAGTTGATCGGGGACCATAAATTTCATTTAATATGCGCTCTACTAATTTTTGCGTCAGTTACCGTTGGATCACCGTAATTTTTTGTCGACATGACATTCATAAAAGGATATATTTACCAACGTTGGAGTTAAATCTTTCATTGCTACTGTTGATATTAATAAGCCCAAAAATCTTTTGCATATAATCGCATTGAAAGATGATGTGTTCAGAATTTTTAGTTTTTAATAGAGGCATTATTGTTGATTTTTTATTACCAATTCAACAGCAGAGCCAATATCCACCACACGACTACTGTCCACACCCTGTGATGGGAAGTAGACTTCCATTCCTCCTCTGCATTAATAATTTGTAATCGTAATCGTAAGCAAAGGAAGAAGAATCGCAAGAAAATCTCTCAAATCATGCTCTGTACATCACATCTCTTCTTCCCTGTACAAGCTCTTGGTCTTGTGTTTTCTCTTCTTTATATATGTTGCCGCTCTGCTACAGATACCATAATGTTCAACAATTCCATCAGTGATGAAAGAGGAGAAACTCTTGTTTCCGCCAAAGGAACCTTCGAGCTTGGCTTCTTTACTCCTAATGAAAGCTTGAGTAAAGCAAGATACGTAGGGATACGGTATTACAACTTCATACCACAAACAGTAGTCTGGGTAGCAAACAGAGATGACCCAATTTTTGATCGTAATGGGTCTTTTAAGCTTACAGAAGATGGCAAACTCAAGGTATTGGATGGAAAGGGAAACGTTAAATGGCATACAAATTTCGAATCTGCTACATCTTCTAACATGACGGCGAAGCTCAAAGATTCTGGGAACCTCGTTTTGATGGATGGGAAGTCAGGGGAAACACCATGGCAGAGCTTTGAGAACCCAACTGATACTTTTCTTCCTGGTATGAAGATGACTGAAAGTCTCAGATTGACTTCATGGTACAGCAGCAATAATCCGGCGACCGGAAATTTCACGTTTCAGCTAGATCAAAACGATGACAAACAGTATAATGTTGTAAAGAACGGATCCATCCCATACTGGAAAAGTGGGGTATCGGGGGAATTCATTACCACCGATGAGTTGACCTCTGAGATAACCAAGTTTCTCTCGGGTTTCACTTTTCAACAGGTTAATTTCACTGTGCGACATAACGGATATATATCCACTACAGTTGTAGGCTCATACGTGGATACGAGGCTGGTGATGAATTCATCAGGCCAGGTACAGTTTTATTCGAAGGATGATACTAAGCGTTATTGGCTACTACTTTGGGCGGAGCCGAGGGATTTTTGTGTAGTGCTTAATGCTTGTGGAGATTATGGTATCTGTAATAGTAAGTACAGTTTGCGCTGCCAGTGTTTGACTGGCTTCCAGCCAGTGTTGCTGAATAATTGGGACTCCGGCGATTTTTCCGGTGGGTGCAAGAGAAAGACACCGCTGTGTGGGGATAAAAATGAGAAAATTGGTAATTTTGTGAGCTTGAAGATGATGAAAGTGGGAAAGCCTGAATCGCCGTTCGACGCCAAGGATGAGAAGGAATGTAAAGATAAGTGTGTTAGGAACTGCGACTGCCGGGCATATTCATATGAAGAAGCCCAAATAGCGAGTCGCGGCGGCGGTCCTGCTCGTGCCAAGTGCTGGATATGGTCGACGGATCTCAATAATCTAATAGAGGAATACGCCTACGGCCGTGACCTCTATGTCCGTGTCGCCCGTTCCGACATAGGTATTTTATTTTTTCCAAGAGTCCAACTATTCCCGTCCTTCATCACTTCATGTGCCACCGACCATGGGTGTCGTATAATGCCCATTCCGATATATATATTATACGTGTCCAAATATCTAAATTTATAGTTCATTCTTTTTGACATAAGGCCAAATCTCATAAAATAACATAGGTATTTTATCATTATGAGGATTTTTTTTTTTTTTTTTTTTTAAAATTTAGAACTAATTCATGATGGGACTTTTAACCAAAAGTTTGTAAAAAATAATAATCATATAAGTATGAAAATTCAACACGTTGTATTTTTAAATTTTGAAAAATTCACTTACAATAATAAGATTGATGCCTCAGCCTCATCATCGGGTACTGTTTTCTATTTCTTTGTCCAAGCTATTAATTGAAATTTCAGAAAATGTTCAAAATACTGTCGTGATGGCTTTCCAAATTTTTGATCGTAAGTCCAAAAGTATCATTTGAAAAATATTTTTGAGACAATATTTTGCAGGTGCTCTTCAAAATTCAATGAACACAAAAAACATACTGAAGGCACAAGATATTAAAATGAATAACAAACTATTTATTATCACAAACTATTTTCTTTCTCATTAAAATATATTAGTTTTTGTAAAATAAAAAAAAATGAATTTTCTTTCTCATTAAAAAAAACTGATATATATATTAGTTTTTGTAAAATCAAATAACAAACTATTTTCTTTCTCATTAAAATGAATTTTTGGGTAAAGTGACAAGATGACGAGATTTTTGGATAAACAAAACTTATAAATATGACATATTGGTAAACAAAAAAAAAAAAAAATCATGTACCCTAAAAACTGATTTATTACCACAAAGTTCAATCGATAAGATTCTTTTACTCAAAAATTCTTTTATATTAAAATTAAAATTAAATATTAGTTGCACAATAACATTTTTTTTTTTACCTTTTCTTAACTAACATAAAATTAAATTTGATTTTCCATATTTGATTTGTAACCAATTTGGATAAAATATGAGATAAGTTCAAATTCAAACTTATCTCATATTTTTATCCGTGGGATAAGTTTGAATTTGTATTTATTTCAAACTTATCACATGTTTCATCCATTTTAGTTATAAGCCAAATATGAAAAATCAAATAACATAAGGTAAAACAATGATTTTCAACCAGCAAAAATAAATAAATAATAAATAAAAACATTAATTATTGGAGCTATCCCTTAATTACATAGATGTATCTCTCTCTCTCTCTCTCTCTCTCTCTATATATATATATATATATATATATATATATATACATTGTTCATTGCCAAACGTAGATATGTTTGGAGATACATGTATATATCTCTATGTTTCGTATTGTTCATAGCATTAAAAATCCAAAAACAGGGATGCATGCTTCATAGCATAAAAAATCAAAACCAACAAATAAAACCAAAGATACATTTAGCGTTGAACAACACTACAAATAACATGAAGATATATGTGTATGTTAATGTATATATATATTGTATATATGGTATAGTTGACCATATACGGTATAGTATAGGATAGTTGTCTGTTGCCTATATAAGGCTCCCTACTCCATTGAACAAATTACAAGATTCAATACATTATTTTACATTTCTCTCATTTCAACATGGTATCAGAGCTAGATATCTAGCTAACCCAGCCTACCACCACTACCCCACCGCCGACCAGCCTACTACCACTGCCCCACCGCCGAACACCATCAACAACCGCTGTCACGGCCTCAAACACAGCCGGAAACGATCTCTCGAATCTGTCCAACCATAAAACTCCACCTCCCAGCAACCCAAATCTATCAACCTACCCCTCAAAAGACTCGCCATCCTCCGATCTACAAAAATCCCCCTGAATCAGCCCAAACCGCAGCCGCACGCGCCCTCACGCGCCGCCCCAAGGAAGCGCGCGTCAGATCTACTCTCACTCCCGATCTCACGCGCTTTCACGCGCCGATTCCTTAATCTAGTGTAGCTGACTTCAGCCCTAGTCCAGTCAGCCCTGTCACGTCACCACTGCCACATCATCACTACCGCCTAGTCAACCCTGCCACGTCACCACTGCCACATCATCATTGCCACGTCATCAAATAGGACCTTATCCGACCCGATTTATTGACCCATCAACCCTACCCGTTGGCCAGTTACCCGACCCGTTTTTTTGACCCATTAAATTCGACCCGTTAACTGACCCAACCCGTTGACCTGCCACGTCAGTAAAACACCACGTCAACACCATATTGCCACGTGTCTCTTCCACATTAGCACCTCTGCCACGTGTCAGCAACCTTGTCCCTAACATCTCTGCCACGTGTCCTCTTAATATACTGCCACGTGTCAGCACAGCATTCTGCCACCTGTAAGCACTCTCTTGTGCCACGTGTCAGTCCGAAAAATCCCTTTCCCACTAATTTCGACCTCCTGAATCCGTTTTTGGGGTCCGTTTTTCGAGATTCTGCTTTTGCACTGCACTTCTCCGCCTGATCGGCTGCTTTTAATCTCTGATCCACCGTTTTTCAGCAAAGGTGCTTCCTAAAATTTTTCGGCCTCTTGATTCCATTTTTGTGCTCCATTGTTCGAGATACTGCTTCTTTAGTTGAGTTTTGCACATCATGGCCACCTCCAGGTATCCTGTACATGCCTCTTATTCTGCCTCTACCTCTGCCACGGAGAATTTATCTATTCGAGATCCTCATTCACCTATTACCATTACTGATCTTGAATCCTTTCTCAAGAAGGTTATTTCCTATTCTGGTACTTCTTTCTCCCCTGCTCTCTCTGCTACTATGACAGGTAACTCCTCTTGGTTTTTTGATTCTGCATGTAGCAATCATATGACATCTGATTCTATAATTTTCTCAACTACATATTCTACTTCTCATATTCCACCCATTCATACTGCCGATGGTTCCCACATGCAAGTAAGCCATACAGGACAAGTTTCTCACTCCCATATATCTCTTTCTGATACATATTTCATACCCAAACTCACTCTCAATCTTATTTCTGTGGGTCAACTTTGTGACATGGGTTTTACTGTTATTTTCTCTCGTTCTGGTTGTATTGTGCAGGATCCTAAGACTGGACAGACTCTTGGGACTGGTCATAAAGTTGGTCGCCTGTTTGAGCTCATCAATCTTCACACCTCTTCTCCATCTCTCTCCAATCATCAAATTGCTGCTCCAGCTCCTTCCACTTCCTCACTCCATTTATGGCACTCTCGTCTTGGGCATATATCGGTTGGTTGTTTACGGTCTTTAATTTCTAGTGGCTCTTTGGGTTCTGTTAGTCCTGACCATTTAGACTGCTTATCTTGTCAACTTGCAAAACAACTTGCCTTACCATTTCCTCATAGTACTTCTATTTCTTCTGTACCTTTTGATTTAGTTCACTCTGATATCTGGGGTCCTTCTCCTGTTCCGACCATGGGGGGATCAAAATACTTTGTGATCTTTATCGATGATTATTCTCGTTACACTTGGCTATATCTCATGCACAATCGTTCTGAACTTAAACAAATTTATTATGAATTTGCACAAATGATCAAAACTCAATTTTCTTGTCCTATCAAAGTCTTTCGTGCAGATAATGCCATGGAGTATCGAGACTTCGATTTTCTTACTTTTCTTCGCACTAATGGTACTATTCCCCATCGCTCTTGCCTTGGCACCTCTCAACAAAATGGGCGTGCTGAACGTAAACATCGCCATCTATTGGATATAGTTCGAGCACTTCTCATTTCTTCCTCTTGTCCTGAGAATTTCTGGGGGAAGCTGTCCTCACTGCTGCGTATACAATCAATCGCGTTCCTTCTTTTGTTAATGGTAATATTTCTCCTTGTGAGCGCCTATATGGTTCTCCTCCATCTTATAATCATCTCAGGGTTTTTGGGTGTGCTTGTTTTGTTCTCCTACAACCTCATGAGCGTACTAAGTTGGAACCTCGCTCTCGTCTCTGTTGTTTCTTGGGCTATGGTATAGAACATAAATGTTATAGGTGTTGGGATCCCATCTCTAAACGTCTCCGTGTATCTCGTCATGTTGTATTCTGGGAGCACAAAATGTTTTCATTACTCTCCAAATTTCACTTACCTGTTCCTCACACACTATCTTTTTTTACTAATTCCTCAATTCCATTATTTCCTGATGATGCTAATGCAGGTCTCGACCTTTCTACGACTGCTCCCGAGGCTCCTATTTTGTCTACGGATCCCGCCACAGTACTATTCTCCGCTACTACTGATGTCCTTTCGTCTGATCCTACTCTTGTATCAGACTCCACCATTGACCATGCCTCCACTTCTGACATTGTCACTGATCCACTCATTCGTCGGTTTACTCGGGTAAGGGAACCATCTATCATTCTTCGTGATTTTCATTGTTTTTTCTACTATTCTCTCTCATCATGAACCGCAGACCTATCATGAGGCTCGTTCTAATCCTCTGTGGCAACAAGCAATGGCTGAAGAATTACAGGTTTTTCATACCACTCATACTTGGGATTTGGTTGACCTTCCTCTTGGAAAATCAATTGTGGGTTGTAAATGGGTTTACAAAATTAAGACCCGTTCTGATGGTTCAATCGAGCGTTACAAAGCTCGTCTGGTCGCCAAGGGCTTTACTCAGGAACATGACATTGACTATGAAGAGACTTTTGCCCCCGCTGCTCTCATTACTTCTGTCCGCAGTTTACTTGCTATTGCTGCTGTTCAAAAATGGAAACTATACCATATGGATGTCAAAAATGCCTTTCTCAATGGTGATATTTCTGAAGAAGTTTACATGCAGCCTCCACCTAGGTATGATCATCCTCCAAATAAGGTTTGTCGACTTCGTCGCGCTTTATATGGCCTGAAACAGGCTCCTCGGGCATGGTTTGCCAAGTTCAGCTCTGTTATTGGGGATTTTGGCTTTGTCTCTTGTCCGTATGATTCTACTCTCTTCATTCGACAGACAGCCACCGGCACTGCTCTTCTCCTGCTCTATGTTGATGATATGATTATTACTGGCAATGACCTTAATGGCATTTCTGCACTCAAATCCTTTCTTTATCAGCATTTCGAGATGAAAGATCTTTGTTCTCTCAGTTATTTTCTCGGTCTTGAGATATCATCTGACTCCCGTGGCTACTATCTATCACAAGCCAAGTATGTTTCAGATCTTCTTACTCGTGTTGGACTCACAGATGCTAAGATAGTCTTTACTCCTCTTGAGACCAATGCCCGCTTTACTCCTCTTGATGGTACTTTACTGCCTGATGCCACCCTCTATCGTCAGTTGGTTGGCAGTTTTATCTATCTCACAGTCACTCGCCCAGATCTTGCCTATGCTGTCCACATTGTCAGCTAGTTCATGTCAGCTCCTCGCTCCACACACTTTGCAGCTGTTCTTCGTATTCTTCGTTATATAAAGGGCACTCTATTCCATGGTCTTCACTTTTCTGCCACTTCTTCTCTAGAGTTGCGAGATTACTCAGATGCTGACTGGGCTGGTGACCCTACTGATCGTCGATCTACTACTGGCTTTTGCTTCTTTATTGGTGACTCTCTTATCTCATGGCGTAGTAAGAAGCAAATCGTCGTTGCCAGGTCCAGTACTGAAGCCGAATATCGTGCTCTTGCTGATACTACCCAAGAACTTCTATGGCTTCGCTGGCTACTCGAAGCTATGGGTGTCCCTCATTCTTCTGCCACTCCTATTTACTATGACAACCGAAGTGCCATTCAAATTGCCCACAATGATGTATTTCATGATCGCACCAAACATATCGAGATTGATTGCCACTTCGTTCGTCATCATATTGGCCAAGGCACTGTACGCCTTCTTTCTGTCTCATCTATTGAGCAAACTGCAGATCTTTTCACCAAGGTTCATCCTCTCGGTCGCTTTACAGATTTAGTTTCCAAACTCAAGTTGGTTTCTCTTCACCCACCTTGAGTTTGAGGGGGGATGTTAATGTATATATATATTGTATATACGGTATAGTTGACTATATACGGTATAGTATAGGATAGTTGTCTGTTGCCTATATAAGGCTCCCTACTCCATTGTACACATTACAAGATTCAATACATTATTTTACATTTCTCTCATTTCAACAGTGTATATTACCATATAATTATTACTAATTATCTTGTAGACCCACCACTCTATAGTTTAATTAGGGGATAACTATAGAGATAAAAAAAAGGGAAGTCCATATATAGACATCTAAAAGGAGGAAGAAGCCAACTTAGCAGCAATAACTCTCATTTGTTGATCTGCATGCGCTGCTTGATCTCGGTGTTGCCGAGTTCAAGTTTCACAAATAGCTGGAGCATGAAAGTGGTGGTAATGGTGGCTCTCACAGTCATCGGCATGACCAGTGTAATCCAAACTACTAATATGATAATATCCTTACATTTTGGAATTAATTCAAATTCAAAAAAGCTTCCCATAAATATTGAATTACAATAAAAATATAAAAAGTTAATGGTTCAGTAAAAAGATGGGCAATTATGTCCTTTTATGTACTAAAACTACATATTCATGTATCATAAATAATCGAGCAATCTATTAATATAAGTATTTTATAACAACATTTTATTGGTATAAAACCTAAAAAAATAATCATATCTGCCTCTCCACCATTAGATCTCTTAAGGGCATATTCGGTAGTGCATCCATTTTTTTTTCCTTCAAAAGCCAAATTTTGAAAGAAAAATGTGTTTTTTCAAATTTTGGCTTTGGCTTTGAAGGGAGTTGCTCCAGTAGTGCATCCATAAATTTTTGACTCAACCATTTACTTGCCACTTCTACCCTCATTCTATCTTATCAATTACATCAAATACCCTTCATTCATTTTTTTTCTCCAACCACCAATAATTTAATTTATCAATTAAAATTAATATTAAATTGATATTAAAATTAATATTAAATTTAGCAAGCTTGGCTCTTTCTCATTCTCTCTTCTGCCTTTATTCAATTTTTTTTTAATTTTTTTTATATCTGTTGCCACTCTTATCAAGAAAGCGTAAAATATCTCAAATCTCACCCTATCTCTCACCCTCTCTCACCCTTTCCACAATCCCCTCTCTCTCTCCTCATCTCTTTCTCTCCATGAAATTGCCGATCCAAACCCACAAAACCCATTCGGGGATCTCTCAATCACTTTCCCATCTCTCTCCCTCTCGGTTTCTCTTCTCCCTTCAAAGACCCACGATATTCTCTCTCTCCCTATCAAGCTCGACTCTTTAGCAAATGCCGATCACGGTGTGAACAAATTTCATCTCTCTCTTTCTCTTTCTCTTCTCCCGTTCTCTCCTTTCCTCAATGTCCGATCAGTAGAGCGGACTATCATTTCCCCAATGTCCGATCGGTACAGCGGCGACACGGCGAGACGAATTGTAAAGGGTTCTGAGCCAAGTGCAGAGAAGCATGAGTGGGTTCTTCTCGATTTCGAGATCAATAACGATTACAACTGGGTTCTGATCGGCGTAAGAAGACGAGGTATGGCAAGGAGGTATGTTTGAGAAGAAAGGTATGTTTTTTTTCCTCCTCTGCCTTCGATTTTGGTTCATGAAATGCATTTTTTTCTTCAGATTATGGCCAGTTTGATTATTTACTATGAGATTTTATATATGAATTTTGTTTTACAATACGCTTGATTTTTTTTTTAAATATTATGTTGTTGTTTGTTTGCTGAGAAAATGCTGGGAAAGTGAGGGAAAATAATCCGACCGTTTTGTTGGTTGATGAGGGCAAAAGGGACTTTGCTCCACTTTGCTGAGTTTGGCTGGAGCAACAGTTGGCATTTATATTTGGGCAAATATGAATACCTACTGTAGCAGCTTCAAATTTGGAGGATGGGTTTGGATGCACTACTGGAGTGGTTTTTTTGCTTCAAAAGCATCCATTTCGGCTTTGGCTTTGGCTATAGAAGCACTACTGGAGATGCCCTTAAACTGCTCAAATCAGCTTCACTTAAAAAAAACATTAACCTTGTTTTCACCCGACCAAAACAGACTGACTACCCAGGATATCTCCCTCTCTCCCTTCCCACGAGTAGAACCCTTGCACCCCCCAAAACGTGCTGGCCAGCAGCTCCTCTCTCTCCCTCATCGGCGTCTCTTAACCCGCGCGTCATTCTCTCTATCTCTTCCCCTCGCTGACGTCGCCTCTGCTCCACGAATCAATTCATTATCCAATCCATTCAAAACCTAGCAAAACCTATGGATAACTGATAACCGCCGCCCCTTTATTCAGACCAGCTTCACTTAATACATGCATATGCTACAAATTGATGGTGTCTCCTTGATTTGCTGGCAATAAGCCACTGCTTGTGATTTCAATACCGAATCAACAGTCCCAGTGTCATCAAATCTAATTGTATAGGTTTTTCGAGATCGTTCATGGTGTTAAAACCCTCCAAAAATATAAAAACTGTTAAAGATAAGGGACTGATGGTCAATTAGTTAGATTCGTTAGAGTTAAACTAATTCTGTTAAAAGAAGGTTAACCGCTTCTGTTAGAGAAGTTAGAAGAGCATGGTCTTTGTGTTTTCTTATAAATACTCTAAGCTTGTAGTCTTTTAATAATAAGAAGAATATCTTTCTCTCTCTCTCTCTCTTTTGCTTTCTCTTTCTCTTTCTCTCTCTCTCTTCTTCTCTGTATTTCTTTATGGTATCAGAGCCCTAAAGACTTGCGTCACCAAAATCTACAATTCTAACTACATTGATAATCAGCTATGTCACTCGATCCCCTTCAATTTCTTATCTTAAACCTAAACTCAATTGTCACTGTTAAACTTGATTACACAAATTACTTGATTTGGAAAGCACAGATCAGTGGAATTCTTGAAGTCTACGATCTTCTTGGTTACGTCAATGGCACAATTTCTAAGCCATCGGATCAGATTACTTCAAATACAGAAGATACTTCTTAATTGGTTCCAAATCCAAAGTTCTCAGAATGGATAAAGACAGATCGACACCTGAGAAGTGCAATCATCTCTACTGTTCACTATTCTCTACTACCCTATGTTGTGAATCTTCCACATGCTTTTGAGATCTGGAATGCTTTAGAGAAAATATTGAATTCAGCTTCAAGGTCAAACACTATACAGCTACGAAATGACCTTCAAAGAGTTAATAAAGATGCTACTAAGACTATGAAAGCATATCTTGATGAAGTGAAGAACATCACAGACAAACTTGCCGCAGCATCATCAGCTGTTCATGAAGAAGAAATTGTTCTTTTCATTTTGAAAGGACTTCCACGAGAGTATACATCATTCAAAACAGCCATACGAACAAGAGAATCACCAATTACAGCAGAGGAACTAACAAATCTGTTGCTCAGTGAAGAAATTAATATTTCAATGGAGGAGTTTGATCTGAATTCACAAACTGATGTAACCACAGCCCTTACTGCTCAGAAGGGACAATATCAGAGGCATCAAGGCAACTATCAAGGCAATTATCAGAACTATAGAGGCAATTTCAGAGGAAGAAAAGGCCAGAATAGAGGAATAGGCAGTTTTAATCGAGGAAATAGTGGCAGAGGTCAGTTCTCAAATTATGATACTCAAGCAGTAATCTGCCAAATTTGCAATAAGCGGCGGCACAATGCAAAAGATTGCTGGCATAGAACAGATCTAAATTTTCAATCCTCACCTCAACTTCAAGCTCACTTTACTTCAAATGAAACTCAAACTCAAGATTGTTTGACTTCAAATGAAACTCAAGCACTGATTGCTTCCAATGAAACTCCACCTAATGCTGAGTGGTTCTTTGGCTCTGGAGCTACTAATCACATTACCTCCAACATGAAGAATTTACAACAAGTGCATCCTTATCATGTTGATCAAAAGGTAGCAGTTGGTAATGGTAAGCAGTTGAACATTGAGCATAAAGGAGATGGTATACTTCCAACACCTACAAGTCAATTTCTGCTGAAAGACATTTTACATGTTCCACATATCTCAGCAAATTTACTTTCAGTCCATAAGTTTGCTCAAGAGAATAATTGTGTCATTTCCTTCTCTGCATTTGAATTTGTTGTGCAGGACATCAACTCAGGGAAGGTTCTTTTTCGAGGGGGCAGTAAAAATGGCCTCTATCCAGTACGCAGTGTCACCAAATCGTTCTCGTTACCATCAGTTTCAGTTCAGCCTTTCATACCTCTGTTGGAACTTGGCATAACAGACTTGGTCACCCATCCAGCCAATCTTTGAAACATCTTCATGATCAGCTTAATGTTTCCTCATCCTCAATTGACAATAAACTATTTTGTGAAAGTTGTAAAGTTAGTAAGAGTCATAGACTTCTATTTTCAAAATCTGTTTCTGAAAGTCATGTTCCTTTGGCTCTTGTTCATATTGATGTATGGGGACCCTCATCCATTGACTCAATCAATGGTTTTCAGTATTATATTGTTTTCATTGATGATTTCTCTAGGTTTTGTTGGATATATCCATTACTCTATAAATCTGATGCTCCTAGAATCTTTGAACAGTTTAGAGTTCTAGTTGAAAATCAATTTTCAACCAAAATCATGATCATAAGAACTGATGGAGGCGGAGAATTTGTTAACTCTCATATGAAGTCAATTGTCTTGAGAAATGGTATTCATCATCAGTTAACTTGTCCTCATACCCCTCAGCAAAATGGCATGGCTGAGAGAAAACATAGGCACTTATTGGAAGTAATAGGGACCCTACTTAACACTGCCTCTATGCCCTTTCACTATTGGATAGAAGCCCTTGGTACTGCAGCCTTTCTTATTAACAGACTCCCTACAGCTGTTCTTAACAATTCATCTCCCTATGAAAGACTTTATCATACTCTACCAGACTATACTCTGTTAAGGACATTTGGATGCCTATGCTTTCCTTGGTTGAAACCTTATACTACTCATAAACTACAACCTCGATCCAAACCTTGTTGTTTCATTGGTTATGATTCCCAAGCTAAAGGTTATAAGTGCCTGGATTTACAGACCAATAGAATTTATATCTCAAGACATGTTACTTTTAATGAGAATCAATTTCGTTTTGCTTCTAAGGCAATTCCACAAAATGATGCTTCTAATTCACAATCTGCAACTCCTCCATCTACATTCCACCATCCTATAATGAAGTCTTCTCCCCTTGTCTCCTCTTCCTCTTCTCTGTCCATACCTCCTCCAAGATCTTCTAACTCTCATGTCTCTCCTACAAATTTAGCCCTACCTTCTCCTCAATCTTTTTCCATCAATGATTCCTTACTTCTAGTTACTCAATCCGATCTCTTACCTCCTGTACAAGAACTCACCAGTTCACTCAATACTCATCCTATGACTACAAAGTCCAAGGCAGGAATTTTTAAACCCAAACATCCTCTATCTCTCACAGCTACTCTTCAAAAGCCCCCTGTTGAACCTACATGCTTCACTCAAGCATCTAAATTTGCCCTTTGGAAGGCTGCTATGCAATCTGAGTTTGATGCTCTTCTACAACAAGGTACATGGACCTTGGTTTCACCTCCACAAGGTAAAAATATTGTTGGCTGCAAGTCGATTTTTAAACTGAAAACTCATGCTGATGGTACGATTGCTCGATATAAAGCTCGACTTGTTGCTCAAGGCTACAAGCAAGAGTATGGACTTGATTACATAGAGACTTTCAGTCCTGTAGTTAAGCAACCCACAATCAGAATTGTCTTGTCATTAGCTCTTCACTATCAGTGGGAAATCAAGCAGTTGGATGTTTCTAATGCCTTTTTAAATGGTGCTCTCTCTTTAGTTCTTCACTATCAGGGTTTTATTGGTGATCAGTTCCCTCACTTTGTGTGTAATTGAACAAAGCACTTTATGGTTTGAAGCAAGCTCCCAGAGCTTGGTTTGAGACATTTTCCTCTTACTTGCTTCAACAATGCCAGTTTACAGCAAGTCAAGCAGACCCTTCTCTGTTTATAAGAAGTTCTCATGGTGATATTACTCTTCTCCTCATATATGTGGATGACATTCTCATCACTGGATCTAATAGCAAGCTAATCACTGACTTGGTTTCTTCCCTGAGTAATCAGTTTCTCATGAAAGACCTTGGACATTTAAATTACTTTCTTGGAATAGAAGTTCACAAGTCTGCTGGTAACATGCATCTTTCCAGGTCAAAGTATGCTCTAGAGGTTCTTAACATGGCTGGGATGATTGACTGCAAACCTGCTCCTACTACATATAATTCTAAGTCTTCTTCTACTGATGCCACTTCATTTGCAGACCCTGCTCTATATCGTAGCATTGTTGGTAGCTTGCAATACATGACTCACACGACTTGATCTTTCATTTGCTGTAAATCAGGCTTGTCAACATATGCACAGCCCACTAAATCACCACTTTGCTGCTGTTAAACGTATTTTAAGGTACATTAAAGGTACACTTCATCATGGTCTATCATTTCAAGCTTCCCCACGTATACTTGAAGCTTACTCTGATGCCGATTGGGCTGGCGATTCATCCAATAGGCGTTCAACTTCTATACTATGCATTTATTTGGGCTCCAATCTTGTTTCATGGACAGCAAAGAAATAACCTACAGTTACTAGGTCCTCCACTGAGGCTGAATATAGAGCTTTAGCTTAAGCTACTGCTGAGTTGTGCTGGATTCAAACTTTACTTCGAGAAATTCATATTCTGCTTCCTTCAGCTCCTACCTTATGGTGTGACAACAAAAGTGCCATCTTGCTTGCATCCAATCCTGTGTTTCACTATCGCACCAAGCATATTGAGGTGGATTATCACTTCATTCGTGAAAAGGTTCTATAGAATGTCCTCATCATAAAATATGTTTCCTCCTCTGATCAATATGCTGATGTCTTCACTAAAGCCTTACCTACTGCCCGGTTTAATTTCTTGTCACCAAGCTTCTGGTGCAACCAAGCCCCATTAGCTTGAGGGGGAATGTAAGGGACTGATGGTCAATTAGTTAGATTCATTAGAGTTAAACTAATTATGTTAAGAGAAGGTTAACTGATTCTGTTAGAGAAGTTAGAAGAGCATGGTCTTCGTGTTTTCTTATAAATACTCTAAGCTTGTAGTCTTTTGATAATAAGAAGAATATATTTCTCTCTTTCTCTCTCTCTCTCTCTCTCTCTCTCACTTTCTCTTTGTCTCTCTCTCTCTTCTTCTTCTCTGTATTTCTTTAAAAACACTAAATCCTTTGTTAAAATTTTCATGTACTTTCTTACTATTTTTTGTTCAGGAAAATTAATAAAATCCTCGATAAAATCTCAATTTTTTGGTAGCTTCTTCAAACAGATAGAGGCGACGCCGACAAGTTGAAGTGTGTTGCAGTGGCGCGACGCTAGTAAGGTAACCGCTGTTGCAACATGAGATGAGGCACCGGGAAGGACATAGAGGGGGCTGCAGCGAGTTCAGAGGCATCGACGAGAGAGAGAGAGAGGAAGGGGCTGCCGGCCGGCACATTTGGGGGTTGCAACATGCAAGGATTCTGCTCGTGGGGAGGGTAGAGAGCAGTTGCAGAACTAGCTTATTTTAAGGGGGGCCAACTTTTCACTTTCCTTATATATATATATATATATATATATATATATATTATGTGCAGGATGGGGAAAGGTTGATCAATGGCTTGCCCCTAGATTTTAGTCCTAGTTAGAGAGAGATGTCGTGGGTAAGGATATTGGGGCAGCTTGTGTTTGGGTCGGGTGAAAATAGGTTCCCCGTGTATTTTTCAAGTGAAACTGATCTCAGCCGTTCAAGAGATCCAACGATGGTATGGTTGGTCACCTAAACAACAGGTGCACCTTATAGTAGCAGGCCCAACCGTATAAGTATGAAAATTAAGTGCGTTATATATTAAAATTTTGTCAGGCAGCTCAAGCCTATTAGTCTTGTTTTACCATTATTTCTATTTTTAGGTTTTAAAAATATTAATGTGGTCGAATATTTTGACAAACTGACAGTTGGATGAGATACTCCTTTTACATGTGAATGTCATAAATGTAACAAATCACATTGATCCAATGGTCAGTTTCTGAAAAATCTTATCGTGAGAAAACTATTATAATTAGAAACATTGCAACGTTTTACCATGAGATTTTTTTTTAAAATGTGACGAGTATGTATGACTTGCATAAAAAGTGTATCTAATCCAACCATAGGTTTATCAAAATATTTGATCTACATTGATGTTTTGAGAACAAGCGATAAAAAATAGGGGATTTTGGAATTAAGTCCTATTTTTTTATTTTGTGCTGCATTAGAGCATCTCCAATGCAAAAGCCAAATTTGAGGTGCCAAAGCCAATTTTGGCACCCCAAATGGCACTAGTTGATGCCAAATCCTAATTATAGCACCAAGGTGCTCCAATGCATAAGTGTCAAATTTTGACACTTTCCATCTATTTGATATATTTACCCTCATGCTCCAATTAACTTCCAACTACTTTTCAAAATTTATTTACAAGAACATATTAAACATTTTTTATTCCTCGTAATGAAATTTTTTTTTTTTAAATAAGTAATTAATTTTTTATCTTAATTTAATAATTTAAATTTTGAAATTTTAATTTTCGCATAAAATTAACTAAAATACTACTATTCTAATTATCATTTATCATTGATTAATTTTAATTGAAGGAATTTAATTACACACTAAATTTAAATTATGGGTCACGTTCCCCTTACTATTTTTTTTTTTTTTTACCATTATTCCTACCATTCGTTTTCAAAACACCAGTGTCGGTTTAATATTTTGAGAAACTGACCATTGGATTAGATATTTTTCTTATGTATATCATGTATGCCAAAAATCACAGCGATCCAACGGTTGGTTTCTGAATTATGTCACTGTGAAAAATTATTATAAGTAAAAACATTGTAGTTTTTTACAGTTAGATATTTTAAAATCTGACCATTGGATTAATGTGATTTTTGGCATGTATGACTTGTACAATAAGAATATCTAATCTAATGGTCGATTTCTCAACATAATCAACCGAAATTGGTAATTTAAAAATGAATGGTATAAATAATGGAAAAAAGAATGGCAAAAACAACCTGTCACTTAAATTATATATATAAACCCTACTTTCTCTTACCTCATTTCCCCACTTGTATAGCCCTAGCCTCACAAATCCGAACACAGAGAACTCCAGCTCAACTCATCAAGATCAATGGATGCCCAATCGAGCTCATCGAACCAAATTGATGTATTTTTTTTAATTAAAAATGATTTTTGGGTAAAGTGAAAAAATGAGAAATTTTTGGGTAAACAAAACTTATAAATAGGGTGTAAAATGCCCCTGAATTACACGTTATCAGTAGAGAAAAGCAAGGAGAGAGAGTGAAAGAGAGAGAGAGAAGCATAGAGAAAGCGGAGAGATCGTACCAGATCTCCTACTCCGATCAACTAGGGAGGTTGATTTATCACCTTGTAGCAGCAGTAGATCCATGGTCAAACCTCATCGCCGATGACTTGTATGTAGGTGATCGTTCTCTCTCCTCCGTGTTGTAATCGTTCAAATCTAGATCTCATCGAAGGAATGACAAAAAAAATATCGAGAGAGAGAGAGAGAGAGAGGGAGGATGGGGGGAACAAATACATATAAATTGGATCGGGCTAGGAAGCCTTTCGCCGAGAGTATAGTGACCAAGCAAGATGAGTTCCTGCGGCTACAACATCCGGGAATGGCAGTGAAATCCGAGCCGTTGGATCCTAGGAGAAGCGAAAATCTGAAGACGCCACAGTGTCGTCAATCAAACCCTTTTTCTTCTTCTTCTTCTTCTTCTTTCCCTTTTTTAATTAATGTTAATACTCTGTCCTTTTTTCAAAGCTTACTTGGTCTAATGAGGTTGATTACACAATGTTGGACATCATGTGATAATTTAAACCTGATTTCACTGAGATAATTTTGTAGGAATTTCACCGCATCGTTGTGTAATAGTTTCGTGTTCAAATCGAATTTCCATGCGAGATGCTGTCATAATTTTGAATGGATTTCACTATTAGAATGTGCGAGATAGTGGTAGGGAGTAAAGTGTTTGGAATTGTTGACCTTCAACCTTTGGAGGCCACTTCTACATATAGTTGTAGGGAGTAGAGTGTTTGGATAGAAATTGGTTTTTTAATAATTATCCTTATTTATTTAATTTATAAGGATAAATATTAATTATTTGGAAGTCATTCTTATCTGAACATGTTATACCATTTGATTGGTTTACTCCACTTGGATGACAATGATAAATATTTATTTTAATAATTATCCTTATTTAATTAGTGATAAGGATAAATATTAATTTTAGATAATTATCCTTAATTAGCCATGTGACATTGCCTTCTTTTTTTCACATGGGCCCAATGTGATAGATAAGTGGCAAGATTTGATTTGTCCACTTAATCACAGATTTAAAACACATGGCTAGCTAATTGTAATTTGTTAAGCCCATGTGTAAGATGATATTTGGCGATTTCTTATTTGCCGTTAGGGTATCCTAATGGGTCCATTTGATTGCACATGACACATTTTAATTGGTCATGATTTAATTGGCTTAAGCCATGTGGCAATTTCTGATTGGCTAGAAATTTTCCAGGATATTTTGAAAAACCGACCGTTGGATTTGATACCTTTGCTATGGATGTCACGTCTACCAAAAATCACAGAATCTGATTTAGGCATCTCAAAATACAGATTAAAAAATTCTGACTGCTGAAAACTATTACAGTTTTTCTGTATCTGAGAAACTGACCGTTGGATCACTGTGATTTTTGGCATACATGGCATACATATGCATAGTATCTAATCCAATGGTCAGTTTTTCAAAATATGCATCATACAATCACCTATGAGCTCCATGCTAACTTTCGCGAAAGTCAGCATAAAATGATAGGATCATTTCTATATATTATATATAGTAGGTGTCTCCCACCAGAATACAGCCCGGCCTACATATATATAAGCCTACAGTATATATGTACCATAAGATGCGAACTTTCATTGAGTGCGCCATACTGCTGTTACAACTTTAGCCCTGCACTTAAGTAATCTAATTAGCTAGAAGCGATTATCACCCCATCTTTTATATCAAATAAATTTTAACCTCCAAAAATAAATTTGAGAAAAACTGATGTATATGGGGCCCATGTAAGGGCAGAGTGATAAATTTTCTGTGGTAGGGAACCTTTGGTTGATTGTTAATTAGTGTGGAAACTAATTTTTGCTATTTGGCACCCTGCACCTGTAAAAAGGAAACTAACATGTAGATTTCAGAAGCCAGACGCTTTAGCCACTACTAAATAGTCTATATTATCAGCTAACATATATATAGTACTCCTCTAAGCTAAGAAGGACGTTCCCAACTCAGGATTCTTCCATAATGATAATTATAAGCAAAGAAAGAAAATTCATTGTATCATGGCGTGTAGGTTGCATGCTTACCCACCATCTCCTTCTTGTACACTTTCTTGATCTTGTGTTCTTCTCTTTTTTATATATGTTGCTCTGCTACAGATACCATAATGTTCAACAATTTCATCAGTGACAAAAGAGAAGAAACTCTTGTTTCTGCCGGAAAAACCTTCGAGCTAGGCTTCTTTACTCCTAATGAAAGCTTGAGTAAATCAAGATACGTGGGGATATGGTATTACAAATTGACACTGAAAACAGTTGTTTGGGTAGCAAACAGAGATTCTCCACTTTCTGATCGTAGTGGATCTTTTGGCGTGACAGAGGACGGCAACCTCAAGGTACTGGATGGAAAGGGAAACGCTGTATGGTCTACAGATCTGGAGTCGTGGCCAAAGACGGCAAAGCTCATGGATTCCGGGAACCTAGTTTTGAGTAATATTACACTATCGGCTGCCATTGTATGGGAGAGCTTTAAGAATCCAACTGATACTTTTCTTCCAGGTATGATCATGGATGAAAACCTAAAGCTAATTTCATGGAAAACTAGCGATAATCCAGCGAATGGTAGCTTCACTTTTCAAAAAGAGGAAGGAACATACGACGTAGCAGCGCAAGGTGGATTGATGCAGTACTGGACTAGTGAGACTAATAAAATGCCTTCGTCTCTATTCAACTTGTTATCAAATAACACCAGCGGAATTTCTTCATCCAAGAATAAACCGTATCAGCGGAATTTCACTTATTATTACAGTAATATGAGGGTGGTGATGAGTTATACTGGGAAGATACAGTTTCAAAGATGGGATGATAATAAAAATTGGTCTTCAATTTGGTCGGCGCCGCCGAAAGACCGATGTGGTGCGTTGAATTTTTGTGGGAAGTTCAGCAGCTGTAATTTTAACAATTGGTGGGAGTGCAAATGTTTGACGGGGTTTCACCCTAGGTCGCCCAATAATTGGAGCTCTGGACATTTTTCTAGTGGTTGCTTACGGAAGTCGAAAATTTGTGGCAAGATTGGGGAGAAGGAGACGTTCTTGAGCTTGAAGTCGATGAAAGTAAGCGAGGCAGACAACCAGTTTGACGCTGCGAATGAAACTGAATGCAGAAACGAGCACTGCCTTGGCAACTGCAAGTGCCAGGCTTATTCATATGATAATACTTCTGTTTCTGTTTCTGCTACGTGCTTGATTTGGACGGAGGATCTCACTAATCTTCAGGAGTATGCTGACGAAGGCCATAACATCTTTGTCCGTGTAAACATTTCCGATATAGGTACAGTACTTCCTCTATCTTTGTCCATAAGTTTATGAACTTATGGAATCCTTAACCCACGCACTGTACATACTTTTCAAATTAATTAACAATACAGTTATAGCCTATAGATCGACATTGGCGCTGGAGGAGTTTTCAGCTGGTGATAGAGGATGACTCTTCAACAGTGCTTACTTTTCCCTTATGTATACTCGTAGGCATGTTGTTTTAAGCTGCACCTTATGCAAATGACCTGTGTAGAGTCCATTTCAGGTCTAAGTTTGAAAAATCGACTATTAGATTAGATGAACTCACTATGAATTTCATGTTCGCCAAAAATCACAGCGATCCAACAGTTGGTTTCTAAAACATGTCACAGTGAAAATTTGTGACTTTTTGTTCTTTAAAATGTCATTAGTTTTTTCCAGTTGTATTTTAAAAAACCGACAGTTGGATCATTATGATTTTGGGCAAATATAAAATTCATAAGCACTTCATTTAATCAAACAATGGTTTTTCAAATTTTGTCCGGCAATGGGAACTACATAGGTCACCTTGCAGATGACTGTGTATACTCATTTTATGTTCAACTAATAATATATAGGAAGCTTTCCTAGCTATCTTCTCTAGCAAAACATAATGCCGGATTTTTGTGTTTGCTTTCAGAAGGATCTTCAAAAAGAGAGATGTTAATTGCTCTGATTTTTGCCGTAACTTTTGCATTATTGATTGCTTTGATTGCCACCATAGTTTATTATTCCTATATCCGGAAAAGAAAGCTGGCAGAAAGACAACAAAATCAGGCGCTTTATTTATATGACAATGAGAGACGTGTCATGAACCTGATAGGCACCGACCAATTCACAGAAGAAGATAAGAAAGACATAGATGTACCTTTCTTTGATTTGAAAAGCATACTAGTTGCCACTGATAACTTCTCGGATGCAAATAAGCTCGGAAGAGGTGGGTTTGGACCTGTTTACAAGGTAATAGTCCTTTGCTCAATATACACATTAAAGTTTATGTCATCTAGTTTTTGGTTAATGATGGATACATAACACAATGGAACTCTACCCATAGGCTAAGTTTGCAGGAGGACAGGAAATTGCTGTAAAGAGGCTTTCAAACGTTTCAGGACAAGGCTTGGAGGAATTTAAGAATGAAGTTATTTTGATTGCCAAACTCCAACATCGGAATCTTGTTAGACTATTGGGTTATTGTATCAAAGGGGAAGAAAAGATATTACTTTATGAATATATGCCCAACAAAAGCTTAGACTCTTTCATATTTGGTTAGCCTCTGACCTTACATTTTCCTAAAATATTTTGGTGACACACAAATACACATACATGTATATATATTCTTGTTTCGATTTTCACAGCCACTAAAATTATGCTTTGAACTGAAAATTTATGCATTGCAAGATCGAACGTTAAGCGTGTTATTGGACTGGGAGTTACGCTTCAACATCATTTTAGGAATTGCTAGAGGGCTTCTTTATCTCCACCAAGATTCCAGGTTGAGGATTATTCATAGAGATTTGAAAACAGGAAACATTCTACTAGATGAGGATATGAATCCCAAAATTTCTGACTTTGGCTTAGCAAGGATATTTGAAGGCAAGCAAACTGAAGCAAACACAAACAAAGTAGTTGGAACTTAGTAAGTATCATCAAATCTAGCTAGTCTGAGTGTTTAAATTTTCTTGCACAAATTTCAATACCTCATCAAGGTTTTGAGGAAAAATGGTATGCAGCATCAAGATTATTAATCACTAATTCTTTCAAATGTATGTTTTGTTGCAGTGGTTACATGTCTCCAGAGTATGCTAATTATGGATTTTTCTCAATAAAGTCCGATGTCTTTAGCTTTGGTGTGGTTGTGCTTGAGATTATCAGCGGGAAAAAAGTCACTGGGTTTTATCAGTTTGAACAAGCTTTAAGTCTTCTTGGTTATGTAAGTGTATAGAGTTTGTCACCACCATTAATCATCGAGTCATGCTATGCTTCATAACAACTTTTATTTAAATTTTATCAGGCATGGAGATTGTGGAATGAAGATAAGGCGTTGGATATGATGGACCAAACACTATGTGAAACTTGCAATGCAAATGAATTTTTGAAGTGCGTAAATATTGGACTCTTATGTGTACAAGAAAATCCTAGTGATCGTCCGACCATGTCAAATGTAGTTGCTATGCTTGATAGTAAAACTGCAACACTTTCAATTCCTAAACAACCAGCTTTTCAAGTACGAGAAGACCCCTCTAGCATAGCTTCTTCATCTAGCAAACCAGAGGCATGCTCAAATAATGAGTTGACTGTCACCGAATTAGAAGGAGGTCGATAGTGGAGGTGAATCCCATGAGTGCTATCCTCTTTAAGAATGTTACAAAGTATTTGGTGAATCAAATATTAAATTTTATAGGAAGGCATCTGTTTGTATATATACAGTACTATTTTTATTCTATGACAAAATATTAGAAAACCACAAGTACTACAAATTATTAAGATTCTGTTTTTTATAATTTTTTTTTCCCTGAAGTTTTTGTTTATTTCATTTCCATTTTTTTTCAGCTTTACTTGCATTTTGATTATAAAGTAAAAAATTGTCCGACTGCAAGAAGATTTTATGTTTTGTTGAGGGTCTACCCAAATTATTTTGCATTTCTACTTGAAAAAAGTTCTTTGCATATATTGTTGCAACCTACAAGCATGCGTAAGTAGTTCAAACGAGGGGAGTTTAAAAGAAAATTAATTAGCATTTTGAAACAACTTCTCGTTCAAACGGATCAAGCCTTGTTCGAACACGAGCTTAAATATGATTCAAACGTGCTCTGGCATAACTTTGATGAAAACTATGTTTTTTATTTATTTATTTATTTATTTATTACATTGGAGGGGATTCAATCCCTTAACCTAGCATAATCCTAACCCTTTTCCCCCTTACACCCTCACCTCTAGGCTACTCCCAGCTATTTGATAAAAACTAGGGTAAAATGCAATGCATTCACTTCTCCTGAGATTTGGCGTAATTACAGGGACCTCTCATAAGTTTTGAAAAATTCCAACGACCCCCCAGAGGTTTACATTTATTTACAAACACCTCCCTTCCATTACATTGTTTGTCAATAGGTATGTAAAATGACTAAAATACCATTTTTTTTTCTTTGCAAATATAATTTGCGTCGACCTCCCCTAAGGTTTGGCAAAATTACAAAGACCTCATCTATAACTCTATTTAACAAGCTTATTTTGAAGGATCATATCTCCCACAAATGAACTCTGATTTGAGTAATTCAAGTTGCTATAGAAAGATCTCATGACATACTTTTGATTACAACTCGAATCACTCTATTTGGATTTGATATGAATAAGTTATAAGCCTTCAAATTTTGGGGGAAAAAATCAAAATTTTCCAAGTCAGTTCTATGTAGAAAAATGTGATTTTTTTTTTCCTCATCTTTGAAGGCTTGTAGCAGAAATTTGGTGAATTGGATATTTTGAGCTTGTTTTTTCTAAGATTTTGAGGGAGATATTGTATACCACCCTACCGGTACCAAAGTAGAATGTTTGAGCTTTCCATAGTAATTTGAATAACTCATTTTGCTTTGAAAAAAATTATTGCCGATCTCCAAAGTTTGAATATTTTATTTTATTTTATTGCCAGTTATGATTTATATAGAAGAGATTTTATTTTTGTAACTCCCTAAAAAGTTACAATTGGATCGGTGTTTACATTACATTTTCATTGGAAATACAATAATTTTAGATAAATTTATGAAAAATGACCTCCAAAGAGCCTATTGTAGAATAGATTTTGAAAAACTCATCGTTGAGTTAGATTAACTACTTATGAATTTCATGATCGTCATATATAAGGGAGTCTATTTTAAGTACGTGTCTTTTACCTACCTTAATGAGGTTAGTATCAAGCTTTTACACCATTTATATGCTGGTAGTCAAAATTATAAATTTAATTAAATTTGAGGTCAATTTCGTCTTTTCACACATCCAACAACAATAAGTACAAAATAGGTATTTTCAAAAAAATTATAGGATGACGTTAGCAGCTTCCAGAAGGGAGGTGTTTGCACATAAACATAAACCTTAGGGGGTTGTTGAATTTTTTGAATCCTAGGGGAGGTCCCTGTAATTATATCAAACCCCTGGGGAGGTAATTAATTACCAATAACAATAAAGGAAAATTTAGCATTTTTAGAAATTTATTGGCCGATGTTAGTAATTTTCGTTAATTTTGACGGAAAATGTAACGGAAGAAAGATATTTGCACATAAACATAAACCTCAAGGGAGTCATTGGAATTTTCAAAACTTAGGGGAGGTTCCTGCAATTACATCAAATCTTAAGGGAGGTCAATGCATTTTTCCCTAAAAACTATGTTTTGAGCTCTAAGAAAAATGAAGACCACCCAACAAGTCTACGAGTACTACTTTGAATTAGCAGCTTGGGGTTTTTTTTTTTTTTTTTTTTTTACCAACAAATTCAAATTTTATTTAGGGGTGTTTACTCATAGGTCCTATTTATAAGTTTTGTTTACCAAAAAATTCCGTCATCTTTTCACTTTACCCATAAATCATTTTCAATGAGAAAAGCGTCAATTTGTTCTTCAATTTTGCAGAAACTGATGATTTTGTAGAAAACTTATTCACATATCAGTTTTTTGGAAGTGTTTAAACTTTTAGGTAAAAAAAAAAAATTAAATTTAGATTTTTGGGTAAAGTGAAAAGATATGAAACTTTTGGATAAAAAAGAACTCAAAATTGAACTTTTGGATAATTTTCCTATTAGTTTATTAAAGAACGATTAAAAAGTACAGATAAAAGGAAGGGCTTATATGAGCTAACCCCAACAGGATATATAGCTTGATATCCCCATACACAGGGACATAAAAAAAACAACCCCATGTACCCAATCACTATACACAAGCCACTTAAAGAACAGAGCATCAACCCAGCCACTAAAAATACTCAATATAAGAAAACAGAGCTACAACCCAACCCCTAAAAAACCGAGCAGCAAACTTTTGGAGCAGAACTTGAAGTCTTCATCAAATTTCAAGTGGTTTAAACAAACTTCTCTATTGCTGAGAACCTGAGGTGAAAGTCTTGTTTATTTTTCTTGCGAGACCACATCAACTTGAGACGATCCCTCAACAAGAAATTGAGGAAAACATAAAAACAGCCACCGAGAAAAGGAATTGAGCCAACAAACCACCTGTGACTGTGAGAGGGTGTTATTCCAGAGTTTTCCTTCAAATTAAGGTAAGGGGATTCAAAATAAATAATTGTCTTTACCATAAAATATATATACTGATATAAATTAAGTTAATGATCTTTCAATTTTAATCTTAAATCCTTTCACACACTGATAGAAATCTTTTGTCATAAAGTGATTAAAGAAAGGTAAAGAAAAAATAAAAAATAAAACTAAAGATAAAATAAAGTAAACAGGATTCCACGACCCATCTTTCCTTTTCAATAATTGAAACTTACAAGTTAAAGCCCCAACAAAACTACTTTTAAAATTGCTTAATCTATCAGCTAATTAACATATAGCTAGTACTGCTGTAGATTGAGGAATTTCCACAATGTTAATTAGAAAGGAAAGAAAATTCATAGTACCATGGTGTGTAGATCACATGCTGCCCACCATCTCCTCCTTGTACAAGTTCTTGATCTTGTGTTCTTCTCTTCTTTATATATGTTCCTCTGCTTCAGATACCATAATGTTCAACAATTCCATCAGTGATGAAAGAGGAGAAACTCTTGTTTCTGCCAATGGAACCTTCGAGCTTGGCTTCTTTACTCCTAATGAAAGCTTGAGTAAAGCAAGATACGTGGGGATCTGGTATTACAACTGTTGGAAAAATATGATTGGACTATTTAGAATTTGGATAATATTGAGTCTAAATAAATAATATAAACAAATAATATTAGCATCACATAATGCATTAAACGTGTGTATTGATAAGTGCTCAAATTTTCGAAATTTAAACCTCAAAGTAAGTTTTGTTAAAGCCCTAAAGGCATGTTAATTAGGCTAATTAGGTCATTTTAGTGCTTTTTAGTTATTTTAGCATTGTTGCAAATATCGCCTAAGAGTAGCATTTTAGCTTGTTTTTATTTCTGTCTTTATTTTAGGTTAAAGTTGTGTGGAATAGATGCGCGTAATTGGTTTGCTGTTGTTTTGCATTGCAGCTAAAAATCAATGTGTAATCAAGCTATGAAACCACCGTAGTTTGAAAGTACGCGTCGCAAGCTTCGCATGCATATAAAAAAATAAAAATAAATAAATAATAAGAATAATAATAATAATTAAATAAAATAATATATATATATATATATATATATATATATATATAAAGGGAGATGGAAGAAAGTCAGGGAATGAGAGAAAGGGGGAGAGAAGAAAGTCAGGGAACGGTGTCAAAAAAAGAAGAAAAAAGAGACGAAAGGTTTCTATAAAAGTAAGGTTCGCAAAACAGAAGAAGGGGGCAATTAGTTGTTTTTTTTTTTTTTTCTCTAAACTTTCGTTGTTGAATTTCATCAGGCGCACTAATAGTTAAGCAGTTTATTTTCCTTTGTTAGTTGAGTGTTCATATTGGATTTTATCAGAAATAGTCGTAGATTATTTTATGCTACGTGCATCTAAGTCTCGACTATTTTCTACTTCCACATACTGTACTCCTGTTCAGTTCAGTCAGTTTAATTTCAGAGAGTTAATTTATTTTTCAGTTTTTATTCTCAATTTCTGTTTTCAATTTCAGTATTTTCCAAATTACGCAATTTCACACACGATCTAATCGTCCCTCTTGCCACTTGGAGAGAAGATGTTTTTTTTTTTTTTTTTTTTTTAATTTTAGTTTTTAATTGTTACTTTTAATTACGCAATTTCCATTTCAGTAGAATATCCCATCTTTCCACTTGGAATTACGAGGATGATTTTTATTAATTTATACTTTCAATTCTGTACTTTAAATTTCAGTAGAATATCTCATCTTTCCACTTGGAATTACGATGATGATTTTTATTAATTTATGCTTTCAATTCTGTACTTTACATTTCAATAGAATATCCACTCTTTCCACTTGGAATTACGAGGAGGATATTTATTTATTTATGCTTTCAATTCTGTACTTTAAATTTCAGTAGAGTATCCTCTCTTTCCACTTGAAATAATGAGGAGGATTTTTATTAATTTATGCTTTCAATTCTGTACTTTAAATTTCAGAAGGGTATCTTTTCTCTCCACTTGGAGAGACGTGGTTTTTCTTTATTTAAAATTATGCAATTTCAATTCCTACCCGTTTAATTTTTGCAATTTAATTTAAGTTCATTTTCTGTTCAATTATGTCCTTATATGTTCGACTTATTTTCTGTCAGTAATTCTTAATTTATTACGCTGTACTTGGCAGTTTGACTTGGAATTACCGTTAAAAAAAATCAGTTAATCAACCCAATGGGAAATGTCTCTTTCATCAAAAGTGAATTGACTTAGCCGATTTTCATTAGTAGTCTCTGTGGACCGACACCCGTGCTTACCACTCTCTTCAGATTGAGGTTAAACATATGGTAGATTATAAATGAATTAATATTGACCATAAATACAGAATTTAACCCCCCGTATTTCCAGCGATCAAATTTTGGCACCGTTGCCGGGGACTATTAAAATGAAAACGATTGAGTAAATTTATTTTGGTTGTATATATTTATAAAAAATAATAATAATAATAATAATAAAATTAAATTAAATTAAATAAAAATATTTATTTTTGTTGTTAGGTTAGTTGTAGTAGTTTTTGGAGTTGGGTTACTTTAATGTGTTTTTCTTTTTGTTTTTTTATTGTGTTTATGTGGTTTGTATGCATGGTAGAAGATCTTTAGGGTTGAAATTATCTCATTACGACCCTGAGTTAGCAGCTACTTTGAGGGCTGCTCGAGGAAGACTTAGGTCAACTATTGACCCTAGAACTTTACCACAGTCAAATATGATAGAGCGAATAGGTGAGATTGAAGTAGGTGAGGCTGATCCACATGCTCCAATTCCACCTAGGACTTTACGGGATCACTTTCTCCCGAATACATACAGTCCACCTTCTTGCATGAGAATTCCCAACATTGAGAATTTCATCTTTGAGATTAAGCACTCAACAATCCAAATGCTCTATAAATTTCATGGTCTAGAAAGAGAAAATTCTTATGACCATCTCACAGAGTTTGAGGGAATCTGTAATACCATTCGAATTCAAGGTTTCACTCAAGATGCTTTGAAAATGTTTCCGTTTACTTTCTCCCTTAAAGCTAAACATTGGATTAATTTCCTTAGAGTCCCAGTCCTCATTTCTACATGGGAGGAGCTTCAAAAGAAATTCCTTACTAGATTTTATTCAATGGGGAAGACCACCCAAATGCGCTTTGCAATTACTCATTTTGCTCAAAAAGAGGGTGAGTCCTTTTATAAAGCATGAGAACAAATGAAAGAACTCTTGAGATTATGTCCACACCATGACATTGCCACATGACAGATTGTCCAGGCCTTCTTTCAAGGACTTGGTGATAGGGACAAGCAGTTAATTAATGCTGCAAGTAGGGGGCAATTCTTAGGAAGAGTGCTGAGGAAGCATGGAATTGTTTGAAATTTTGAGTGAGTATTCATTACACATGGCATCAATGAATTTAACAAATAATCGAGAGATTTCTGCTTCACCACTTAAGAAAGATGGAATCTATGAGGTACAACAATCAACTATTGTTGCTTAGCAGGTAGAGGAATTGTCTAAAAAGTTAGATAAGTTGATAGCCGCCCAGAGATCATCATCTAAAAATCTATTGCGTTAAGTAAATGAAATTTGTATCATCTGTAATGAAATGAATCATGAGACTGTAGAGTGTCCTTTGGCTGAGCAATATCCCGATCTTGTTCAGCAAGTTAATGTTGCCTAAAGTTTTATAGACCCTAGGAATGATCCATATTCAAAAACTTTCAACCCTGGTTGGAAAAATCATTCGTTTCTCTAATGGGGGCAGCAATCACAAAAGCCCAATGGAAATTCCAATGTGTCGTACTCTCAAGTACCAAGGCCGAATTACCAAAATGGTAACTCAAATCATGTTCCACCATATAGACCACCTCATTTTCAGTACAAAAATCAGAGTCAGGGTGTTAATCAACCTCATGTTCCTTAGTTTCAGAACCAAACCCAAGCCCAAAGAAGTTCAGGTTTTGAATATCAAGTTCTAAATGACTTGAAAAATCTTGAGGCTGATAGACAACTGCTTCACTCTCATTCCCAGTCAATAGCCAAGCTAGAGACTCAAATTGGTCAGTTAGCTTCAAACCTTAGCCATCGTGAGGATGGAAAGCTTCCGAGTCAGCCCATTAGCAATCCAAAAGGTGCATATGTTGCTGAGTGTTCATCATCTGAACAAAACTCCCAACATGTTGCTGAAGTTAAGGCTGTGACTACCCTGCGTAGTGGTTGAGTGATAGATAATAGAGTTGGGGAAATAGTTCAGCCAAGAAATACTGGGACTAGTCAGAAGGAGTTGAAAAAGAGATATGAGGCAGGTGATCGTGAAGTAGGTTTGTTAGGTGAACATAGTGGAAAGTTTGACTATTATGTGTTGTACCCCAAGAAGCTTACACCCGTACCTGAAGAACCAATTATCCTTACGGGTTGGGGTGACAATTTTGACAAACCTGAAAAAGATAGTTCGTCCCTTGGAGAAAAGTATAGGGAGAGTTCTAATGTGGTAAGTCAAGAGAAAAGTGAGGAAAAAGATAAGAAGAAAGACTAAGAGTTATGAATAGGAAAACAAAGGATGGAAGATAATTCACAAAAAGATCATTTTTTAACTAAAGTGAGTAAGGATCCAGTAATAGAGTACATACCTAAGGCTCCATTTCCTTCTGCCCTTGTTGCACCAACAAGGAGAGCTAGGAAAGAAGCGGCTGTACAGGACATATATACTTGAAGTGTTTAAACAAGTGCATATTCATATTCCATTTCCTGATGCTATCAATCAAATTCCATCCTATGCCAAATTTCTCAAAGAGTTTTGTACCTAGCAAAGAAAAGAGCGAGTACTCTTGTCCAATGCATCAGCATTCATTATTGAGCTAGCTAGTACAGTAGCTCATTATCATATTCCGATAAAAAGGAAAGACCCAGGGACACCCACTAGTCCATGTTTTCTAGGATCGCACTATATTGATAGGGCCTTAGTTGACTTTGAAGCTAGTGTGAATATTCTTTCATACTCTATGTATGAAAAATTGGAACTTGGAGAGCTTACACCTACACCTACCATTTTACAATTCGCAGTTAGGTCAACTAAGACACCATGGGGTATCTTAACAAATGTTTTGGTTAAGATTGAGTCATTTGTATTTCCTACAGATTTTGTAGTCCTTGACATAGAATCTGAGATTAACTCCATCCCCCAAGTCCCTGTTATTCTAGGAAGACCTCTTATGGTAACTGCGAATGCAATCTTGCATTGCAAGGAAGGTGTAATGGAAGTTTCGTTTGGAAACTTGAAAGCTAAACTCTAAGTATGTCCTGTACAACCGCTAGAGACTTGTCTAGATTATGTCCAGTCTGAAAAAGGTGATATAGAAGAGTTTTTTCCTGAAGTCAATCAAGTCCAAGAATATGTTCCTGTCATAAGCGACCTACCTTGGAAGCCTAAAGTTGAATTGTTACCTCCAATAGCCGGCTCTCCTATGTCAAAGTCTTTAGAGGTTGCACCTAAACTTGAGTTAAAGCCTTTGCCAGCTCACCTCAAGTATGTCTTTTTACGTGAAAATAAGATTCTTCTAGTAATCATTGCTGCAAACTTAATTAAGGAACAAGAGAGTCAACTCATGAAGGTATTAGGAGAACATAAGGAAGCTATAGGTTATGCAGTTGCGGACCTAAATGGTATTGATCCATCCATTTGCATGCACCGTATCTACCTAGAAGAGGGAACTAAGCCTTCACGGGAAATGCAGCGAAAGCTCAATCCCAACATGAAGGAGGTAGTAATGAAAGAAGTAGTGAAGTTGTTAGATGCGGGTATCATTTTCCCCATTTCTGATAGTGAGTGGGTAGCATCTACACAGGCAGTGCCTAAAAAGTCTGGAAACACAGTTGTAGCAAATGAACAGGGTATTCTAGTCCCAACTCGTGCCACCACGGGATGGCGCGTTTGCATCGATTACAGGAAATTGCATTCCAAAACAATGAAATACCATTTCCCACTTCCATATATTGACCAAATCTTAGATAGATTAGCAGGGCAAAGCTACTATTGCTTTCTGGATGGTTATTTTGGATATAACAAAATCGCTGTCTACCCTGAGGACCAAGAGAAAACCACATTCACCTGTCCTTTTGGCACTTTTGCTTTTAAGAGAATGTCCTTTGGCGTGTGTAATGCTCCAAGCACTTTCAAAAGATGCATGATGGCTATCTTTTCGGATATGATTGGAGATTTTTTAGGGTGTTTATGGATGATTTCTCTGTCTTTGGTTCATCTTTTGATTTTTGTCTGAAAAATTTGGATAAGGTGTTAAAATGATGTGATACTAATTTAGTATTAAGTTGGGAAAATAGTCATTTCATGGTTCAAAAGGGAATAGTATTAGGACACATTGAGTCGAGTCAAGGAATAGAGGTGGATAGGGCTAAGGTTGAATTAATTGATAAATTACCTCCTCCTACCACAGTCAAGCAAATTAGGTCATTCCTTGGACATGCAGGTTTCTATAAACGTTTCATTAAATATTTCAGCAAAATTTCTCGGCCCTTGTGTAGATTGCTTACCAAGGATGCCTCATTTGTCTTTGATGAATCATGTCAAAAAGCTTTTGAGAAACTTCGTTCTCTGTTGAGTGCTGCTCCAATTTTAAGAGCCTCTGATTGGACGTTACCTTTTGAAATCATGTGTGTTGCGTCCGATTATGCTGTGGGGGCTGTGTTAGGTCAATGGGTAGACAAAATTTCCCATGTCATTTACTACGCAAGGAAAACCCTCTCTGATACTCAATTGAATTATACCACTACAGAGAAGGAATTACTTGCCGTTGTCTTCGCCTTGGACAAGTTTAGATCTTATCTTTTAGGATCTAAAGTCATTGTTTTCTCATACCTTACCGCCTTAAGATACCTTATTGCAAAGAAAGAGACTAAGCCAAAATTGATTAGATGGATTCTTCTCTTACAAGAATTCGATTTTGAGATCAAGGATAAGAAAGGATCTGAGAATCTGGTTGCTGACCATCTATCTCGGATATTGACAGAACATGATAATGATCATGTACCAATTAGGGAATCTTTCCCTGACGAACAGTTGTTAGCAGTAACGCATATTTCATTACCATGGTATGTGCATATTGTAAATTACATTGTAACAGGTCTTATACCTTTACGGTGGTCGAAACATAAACAGGATCGGTTTTTTTCCCAAATTAAATACTATATCTGGGAAGATCCTGTGTTGTTTAAATACTGTACGGATCAAGTGGTTCGTCGTTGTATCCCTGAAAATGAAGTTGGGAATGTGTTAAAGTTTTGCCACACTCTGGCTTATGGTGAACACTTTAGTGGTAAAAAGACTGCTACTAAAATACTTCAATGTGGGTTCTGGTAGCCCAATTTGTTCAAAGATGCCATGGACTTCTGTAAGTCCTGCGAAAACTGTCAAAAGATAGGTTCCATTTCAAAAAGAAACATGATGCCTCTTAACCTAATCTTAATTGTCGAAATTTTTTATGTGTGGGGTATTGATTCCATAGGCCCATTTCCAATTTCTCATGGATTTGAATACATCTTAGTTGCAGTGGATTATGTGTCAAAATGGATAGAAGCTATAGCAACTAGGACAAATGACCACAAGGTGGTAGTAAAATTTATCCGGAAAAATGTGTTTTCTAGATTTGGATGTCCAAGAGCCATAATCAGTGATGGAGGTTCTCATTTTACCAATAGGCATTTTGCAGCACTTTTGACTAAATACTCCATCACGCATAAAATAGCAACTCCTTGTCTTCCCTAAACCAATGGGCAAGTGGAAGTGTCAAACAGGGAGATTAAACATATTCTTGAAAAAAAGGTTAAGCATGATCGTAAAGATTGGTCAGTGCGCCTCACGGATGCACTTTGGGCTTACCGAACAACTTACAAAACTCCCATTGGCATGTCCCCTTACCGATTGGTTTATGGTAAACCATGTTATCTTCTTGTTGAGTTAGAACACAAAGCCCTATGGGCCATTCATAAATTTAACTTCGAAATGAAGGAAGCAGGGTCTCATCGTAAATTACAACTTAGTGAACTAGAGGAAATTCACAACGAGGCTTATGAAAGTTCAAAAATTTACAAAGAAAAAATGAAAATGTTTAATGATAAACACATAAGCCGAAAGACTTTTGAACCAAACCAAAAGTCTGGCTTTTCAACTCAAGATTGTGATTATTTCTTGGTAAACTAAGGTCTCGATGGGATGGGCCCTATGTGGTATCAAAAGTCTATCCTCATGGTGCAGTAGAAATTTTTAATCCCCATGTTGGGAAGATGTTAACTGTAGATGGCCAAAGGCTTAAGCCTTACATTGAAAGCCAGGGTGAGACGGATATGATTCAGGATGGTTTTTTGGTCGAGTCTGTTGACTTAATCGACTCTGTGTATGAAATTGTTTAGTTTAGAAACAATCGTCTGGCTGAAGACATAAAACTTAGCTCTTCTTGGTAGGAAACCCATGTTTTTCTTTTTGTTTTGTTTGTTTGCTTTGTTAATATCATTTCGTCATCAAAGATAATGTTATCTAAGTTGGGGGGTGGTATCATAGTTAGATCTGTGTATGTTGTGCCATTTAGTATTAGTCTTGAGCCATAGTATGCATTCACCAGGGTACTTGGCATACTAGGGAAGATGTCTCCACCAGCCCAGGAAACTAGTTTTACCTAGGAAGTGAAACATAGACTTGGTGTAGATTGAAAGTATTGTCCAGTTGAGCGGCGTTGCGGAACCGGAATGATCATTAGTGTGACCGGAGAGACGGAATTGTCTGGCAATGTAAGTCCAACCTCATTGTAGATGACTTTCTGTGGAACGCATCTAGGGCTACAAAGCCGACTAGAAATTGGTATGTTACACACCCGCTGAATGTTATCTATGTAAGAGTGTGTATATATATATATATATATATGTTACAACTGTGGGAAAAGAAGGGAACAATAGTACATCTGGTTTATATACTTTTTGTTGGGCACTTTTGATGTACCGTTCTGCTTTGTTCCTTCTGCTTTTCCATCTCTGCAAGTTTCGATTCGAGATGTCTCATAAATTTCTTTAGATCTTTTATGCGAGTCCTTTTTAATTGCAAGTCCCGGTGAGACTTTTGATGTAATCTCTTCAAAAGAGCAACCTCCTGTTGTAAGAACCAGACTTCATTTGTTTTGGCCTGTACTTCAGCTGATTTTATTTGTAATCGTATGGCTAAGTTGGATACTTGAGAAAATGTACTACGAATAACAGTGTCATCTATGCTGACTGGTATTCGAGTACTCTTAGGCCTTCCAGAGGAACTAAAAGTATTGATGATGGGTTGGGAAGATGAAGTTTTGTCGTGTGTTTGAACTCCAAGTGTGAGGTTCAAATCAATAGCACAAGGGGATGAGGAAACCATTGAGTGAGTTTGGCAAGTGTTTACTGAAAGTGTCAAATGTTGATTAAGTCTGGATGCATTCACACTCGCAGGTCTCTTTTAAGCAAAACCCTAACATCTGCTCTGTGCTATTTCAAAGGCGTGCAGAGGTGTCAGAGAAATCTCTTATTCTCTGTCGAATTTCCTTGTTTGTCAAAAAGGAGTCTAAAATTTTCTGCCGCGAAATGATTTTTTTTAAAAAGAGATAAAGTCGCCCCACCGACTGTTAGAGCGCAGGCGTTTATCGTCTCTGGTTTTCGAAAAAGCTCTACAGTACCCATTGTCAAAGCAGAGCGACTTTCGCTGCTCTGAGCCAATTTTTTCAAACTTAATCTTTTCAATCAAAGTTGTTTTGTGTCTGTGTGTTCTAGTGTGCGACGGTGCATATACAAATGACAAAAATACCCTTTAATATCATAAGTATTCACGGAAATACCAATCTAACAGTCAAAATTTTGAAATAAGCTAACATACAATCCTCAGGTTTACTATTAATCCCCGATAAATACAAAAAATCCCCAATCCCCATATTAGTACATAATCCCCACAATAAAATATAATCCCCAACCCCCAATGTAACAAAGAATCCCCAACCTACCGAATAATCCCCAATCCCCCTCCATAAAGACAAAGCATTAAATACACTATCACATCAATTTTTTTATATTTTAATTATATTGATGTGACATTAAAGTCAATCGATTTGACTTAAATTATATTGATGTAACATTAAAGTCAACCGATTTAACTCATAAAAGCACTTATTGGTGATTATTTGTAAACCTGTGGTTTATTTACACAATTGGGGATTGGGGATTATGTATTAATATTGGGATTATTTGTTAATGTGGTGATTGGGGATTATACGTAGTCTTTAGAGATTATATGTTATGGTGGGGATTATGTAGAAAATCCGAATAATTTTCAAAAAAAAATTCCATTAGGAGGGTATTTTTGTCCCAAAATATAGTGATAAGTCCACTCATGTAAATATTGTTAAGACGGATCCATTAACATAATTTTTTAAACACACAAGTCCATTACCGTAAAATGCCCTTTCAAATAAAAAACCAAAAAAAAAAAAAAAAAAAAAAAAGTGAAGGTTGATTGAGTTCAATTAGAAAATGTCAACTTTTCCTAAATAAATTTTTCTCTAAATTGTAGGATACAACAAGGCATGTAAATTGGAGAGGCTAGATCCTGACTCGGTACGATTACTATTAGCCCAACAACCTAAAAAATTAATTAAAAAAAAAAAAAGCAATGATTATGAATCATCACATTAAAAACAAAACAAAATCATGATTTTTCCTTTTTTTTTTTTTTTTTTTTAAAAAAAAAAAAAAAAAAAAGGGTTTTTTTTTTTAAAAAAGAAAAAAAAAAAAAATTTGGGG
>JAESVK010000435.1:133369-151552 GCA_017140935.1 Hamamelis virginiana | reverse complement strand
TATATATATATATATATATATATATATATATATATATATATATATATTTGCACGGGTAGAAATCAGCGGTTACTAATTAAGAGAGGACACCGCATTGCGGGAATTGTGGGACGCCATGAGGATACAAGTCAACCACATCTAAATAACCTCTACACAAGCCTCGCCTTTGGCGAGGTTCGAACCCGTGACTTCTTACATGAGGGTCAAAGGCCTGGCCAATTGGGCTAGTCCCGTTGGTATTTTTCTCATTTTCTTTCTTATATTGTTTTAGTTAAAGATGTTATTGTTGGAATTATATATATATATATATATATATATATATATATATATATATATATATATATATATATATATATATATATATAATTAGGATACTATATTCTTTAGACTATAAGATCATCTTTAATTTAAAATGGAAATGATGCGGTTGTATTCAAAAAGTATTTTTCTTTTTCTTTTGTTTCTCTTATAGAATAGGATTTTGGAAGGTTAGCCCAGTGTTATTTAAGATTTTAGAACTAAGACAATAGTTGATGAAATTATGAATTTGATTAATAAGGTTGGTTTCGGTGATTGCCGCGCATCGTGCGGGATGGCTACTAGTGTATATATATATATAATATCAGTAATGCTATTACCAGGCCAACCTGACGCAAAACTGACCATTGGATTAGATGCCCCTCTTCTTCTGTATGTCATGCCTCCTAAAAATCACAGTGATCCGACGGTTGATTTTTGAAAAATGTCATTGTGAAAATATGCAACTTATTTGTTCTTCAAAATATCACCATTTTTTTTAACGTCAGTTTTTTCAAAAACCAACTGTCATGAGGAATACTGGAATAGAACCTAGAACCTCATCTCATAATAGGTGAGACACAAACCACTAAGCCAAAACTCATGTTTCAAAATATTGTATATTGAGTCTTTGATTTTTTATTACTATTGTTTTTATTTAATTGTTTATGCCTCCAAGATAGTTTCTACAAAAGATCCTTAAAAATATTGATAGATTATTGTTATATTGATATTTTAAAATTTAATTTTGTAACATTTTATTTAATCAGGATATTTTAGGAAAATTTAATTTAAAATCAAATACATTCCAACACTAAAATGGTATATCAAACACTATAATGGAATGAATATTCCTTTCTTGACTATTCATTTTGTTTGCAATCAATGACAATGACAGATTCCATTCTTTGCATTCTTATTCCATTTCCCTTCTCCTGCTAAATCCATATTCATTTCATTAATGCAATATTCTAAAAGTGATTTTAGATTACATTACATTAGAGAGGCAAGGGATGATAATGCTACCCTGTGTCCTTCGACAAGTTTTTATATTAAACCACAGCTATAGAATTGTGTCCTACTAGGAATCACGTGATTTAAAGAACATATTCATTTTGAAAATCATATGTTGCACTCCCAAGTCAATCCTTAACCACCCAATTCCTTTTTGTTAAAGAACATATTCATTATTGTTTTTTAGATTTCTTCAATTTTTGTTTAATTTAAACAAAATTCATTTAAATTCAAAAATGGTATTAAGCATGAATGGGAAAAAAGTAGACAAGGTGATTGTTATGCAATCATGCATGTTCCAAAGAGATACTGTAGTCCATTTTGTCATTCCTTAATGTATATATGTAGTATATAATTAGTAGTTTTTATTTATGATGTTATTTGTGTCTTTGCAGAAATCTCGCGCTTTTTGGAATAAAAAGCAAGCTAAGCGAAGCGAGGAAAGTTTTGAAGCAAGTTGAGACTTGCTTGTGAGGAAAATCTGCACAAAAAACTCATTACCGATAATGGCATTGACCATTATCGGTAGTCATCCCCTCCAGCTGCAGCAATTTATCAGATTCAGTTTCTGTCGAGCACCATTACCGATAATGGTATCTATCATTATCGGTAGTTCATCTTAAGCAAGAAGGTCTTCATGTCCAGCAGAAGTCCATTACCGATATCCATTTTACAATTATCGGTAATGCTAGTTTGATTCATCAGTTCAAAACTCCAGAGTCATCTCCTTATCGAAAGCCAGTCATCAATTATCGGTAACTGTAGTCATAATGCAGCAATGAGTTTTCAGCCAGAGGCCATTATCGATAGTCCCATACTTCCATTATCGATAGTGGAGATGCCTTAGTCCCAGTCAAGCTTTCCAGTTCAAGCCAACGACTGATAATTCCAATCACAATTATCGGTAATGAAGTGATGTTATTGATGCAAAAAATTCCAGCAGAAGACCATTGCCGATAGTGCTATTCATGACTATCGGTAATTCCAGTTTACGTAGCCTCGAAGAGTTGATTCAGAAGAGCCATTACCGATAATTGGCTTTATCATTATCGATAATGGGCGCCGCCTTAACATAAATATCTAGATTTTATGACTTTTTGAAGGGCAAAATTGTAATTTCCTTGGTCCTAGTATATAAGCTTTTGCCCAGATCTTTGTATAAATGTTTTTACTTGTAACTAGAATTTTTTTAGGTTTTGTTAAGGTTTCCTTTCTTCTCTCTCATCTTTCTCATCTTTCTTGTTAAATAGCTTAAGTTAGTTTATGTTTTAGTTAAATTTCATGTTGTAATCTTAATCTTAGTTAGTTTTAATCTGTATCAAGAACTCAGTTTTATTTAATTCCAGTTTATTTAAGTTAGTTCCATACTTTTCAAGTTTGAATTATGTTTTTTTTTTAGTTCTTTTAAGTTGATTAAGTTTATTTCAATTGTCATGAGTAGCTAAATACTTAGCTGAGATGAAGAGGGATCCTTGATTCTTATCAGAGGTATTAATTCTCACATATAACTTAACTTGACAGATTTGGATATTCATACTAAACATAGAATTTATGTATGATCCATGAGGAACTGTCAGCTTTTACCATCTGTTGACAGGGTTTCTTGCCACAGGTAGTTTTTAGCACTGATGGCGTTCCAAGTATGTGTTAATTGTATTAAAATAGTGTTTATAATGAATATCCTATTTCTTGAATAGTTGGTTAGGTTTAATTGTCAAATCTTCCATCCATACCATTCTTCAATGTTATATGGATGAGTAACATTTGTGATGAATTAGAACTAATGATATGAACTAGTTGAACTCTAAATTCCAGTTCTGTCTCTTTTTAAGTAAGACTATAAACAATCATTGTGTATTTTACACAAAACCAATTTCAAAACAACCATTGATTTTCTTTTCTTTTTCTCTACACTAAAAAACATTTCAAAAGGATTTTCAAGTTTTTTTCTATGATTGCTTATCTCTGAGGACACAACCATGGACTCCATGTATAATTATGCTTGCAACGGTAGATCCTACGCTTGGGATTGATCAGCACTTTATACACACAAGCACAAGGGATTATATAGACTTTTGAATTCGGATTCCTTATCAAACAAAACATCTTTTGGTCAAAAATTTTTTCAAGAGTTTTATCAAAGGAAACACTTTTGTCAAAATTTATTCCAAGATTTGTATCACATTTAAAATTATCAAATATAATTTATATTGATCCACCAATTTCAAGTTAAAAATTAATAATTAAATTAATATAATTTTTAGCAAATAAAATATTTAATCAATATTAGCTTATTATAGTACATTTTGTACAAAGTTCATATTTTATATATAAATTGAGGGTTTAGCAATACGGAAAATGATCAAAAGGACCCTAAATATAATCTTATTTATCAAGGAGTCCAACCAATAAGATGCTATACCAATAGCCCCCTACAGCTCAAATATAAAGTCAACTAGGATATTACGTGTGTTGTCACTTCTTTTTATCTATTTATTTATTTATTTTCCAGTAGATAGAAATCTATCCTCACCATAATCTCGGCCTCTTAATTTTAACAAATGAATATTAATTCATTTCCATATTCTCATATTTTAAAACTCTCCCCTAAAAATGGAAATATATGCCCGTGATTAGGCCTGTGAACCTGCCGTCACTTCCATGGTATCAGTTTCAGTAAGATAACATTCAAAAATTCATGTATAGAAGACCTCGACAAAAAATCCATCACTTATCGTCACGAGTTAGATAGTTTCCTGTGAGCCACACTACAAGAAAAAACCCTTGTTGCAACGAAAAATATCGATGCAATAAACCCAAAATCGTTGCAATAGATATTGATTGTAACGACGCAGTAGTCGTTGCAAGTGGTTGCGAGAAACTCCGTGGCAATAAGTTAATCCAACAACAAAAGTCGTTGCAATAATTGCTTGATAATGCAATGCATATTTCGTTACAATAAATGTAAAAGTCGTTGCAATTAGTGTTATATTGCAACAATATTTTCGTGGCATTAATTATTTTATTTAAATTTTCATACATTATTGCAACGAGTTGGTTGTTGTAATAAATTATTGCAATAGGCAAAATCGTTGCACTAAAATGGATGTAAAGTTTTTGCAACGGCAATTGTCGTGGCATTAAAGTGAAAGAAAAATTCTTGCAACAATAAATATCGTTGCATTAAAATATGATAAAATATATTGCAACGACAACTTTCGTTGCATTAAAATAGGAGAAATTATATTGCAACAGCATCTGTCGTTGCATTAAAATGGGAGAAAATGTATTGCAACGATAGCTTTCGTTGCATTAAAATGGGAGAAAATCTATTACAACGACAATTGTTGTTGTAATTAAGTTGGAATAATACCTATAAATGTGTTATTGCAACAACTTTTTTCATGACAATAAGATGCATCAACATTTTTATAAAAATCATTACAATTTACTCATTTTTTTTCGTGTTCCTGTTTCACAATATATATTTCTCAATATAAGATTTTTAAAAGCTAAATCTCAAAACAATTATAATAGAAATTACGAAACTCAATAACATCCTATTTATAAAATCCTTAATATCCAAAAAGAATTCAAATTACAAAGTTCAATGTCTAATTAACTATAACTAACAAAAATATCAAAAAGTAGTCATGTCCTTTGCTTTAAAAGTGAAGTCTAATCATTTGCCCATGTAGGAAGAGAAATATCGTTGCAAGGTATCATTTATCGATCAAGAACCACCTAGTTGATCGTCCATCAATTGCCATCCTACAAAAATAATAAAAACCAATTAGTTGTATTTAAAAATTAAATAAATTATTACAAACTCACATCAAATCATTACCAAAATAAAGAACTTTTTCATCACAATATCCCAAACACCATTCCTAAACCAAAGCCAAAAACATTTTATAAGATTAAGGTTTTGATGATAACACAAGTTTTTATGAAATGCATGATGTCTTAGATAATCAAAGGTTATTAATGAAGAGTAATAACTACCAAATTCAAGTATAGTACAATAATTTTCTACACCCATAATACATATTTAAACATATCCCATAATCAAAAAGAATTTAAACAATACCTAAATACATCGATGATTGAAATTTTCTCAATACCTAAATAAATTACAAAATACATTGATGAACATTAAAGATAATTGTTACTTCTAAGAGTAAAATAAATTAAACCCCTTAAGGGGCATGATTGAAATTTCATTTTATTAAGGAGAAATTTAATTGTATAATAACTATAAAATAAATATAATAAAAATACATAAACATATATAATCAGGGCGGGGCGGATTTTTAAGCCCTCATCCCAAACCCGTCCCAAACCCTATAGGGTTTTCAAAAAAAAATCCCAAACCCGCCCCTAACCCTATTAGGATGACCTCAAACCCTTCCCAATAGGGGCGGGGCGGGAACAAGGGATAAAAGCTCAAAATTTGGACCTTATGGTATAAAGGTCAAAACTTGGACCTTAGATAAATGAATTTAGAAATTTCAAGGGCTTCATATATGGTATAAATTTGGACATTATGGCATAAAGTGCAAAACTTAACAAACCTAATCAATAAACAAAAATTAAAAATATCAATACCCTCGTAGCATAAAGTTGGACATTGTGGAATAAATCTCTAAATTAGGGACTTTGGGATAATTTTTTCTTAATTAAGGTACTATTTTCTTTCCCACAAAAATAATAAATTTAAGTTTACATATTGCAACTAAAATCAATGATGTGATACTTAAATAACCTATTGCAACCAAACTTTCGATGCAATATAGTGTGGCGAAAATTTTAAAAAAGGAGGGAGATTTTGGCGGGTGTTAGGCGCTATTGCAACAAGAGTTGCTAATGCTATAAACTGTCATTCTATTACAACAAAGTTTATCGTTGCAATACAAACTATCTATTGCAACGAGAAAGATTGATGCAATACAAAATAACTTATTGCACCAAATTATCGATGCAATATAGTATGGCGGGAAATAAAAAAATGGAGGGAGATTTTGGCGGGTGTTAGGAGCTATTGCAACAAGACATGCCGATGCTAAAAATGATTATTCTATTACAATAAAAGATATCGTTGCAATACAAACTACCTATTGCAACGAGCAACATGGATGCAATACTAAATAACCTATTGCAACAATATAGTTGTTGCAATAAAGTATAGTGGGAATTAAAAAATGGAGTGAGTTTTTTGGCGAAAGATAAACACTATTGCAACAAGTGATGTAGTTGCTATAAACGGTTATTTGATTACAACAAAACTTATCGTTGCAATAACAACTATACAAAATACCTGTTACAACGAAATAGGTTGATGCAATACAAAATAACCTATTGCAACACAATTGTTGTTGCGATAGAGTGTGGCGGGAATTAAAAAGATGGCGGGAGGTTTTTTGGAGGGAATTAAATGCTATTTCAACAAGCCATGTCGATGCAATAAATGATTTATCTATTACAACACAAAATATCGTTGCAATTAGTTGTTATCGCAACTAATTTATCACATGTTGTAATAAATTACGTAATGCAACGATAAAGTATATGTTATTGCAACGCCAATTTAGCGAGGTAAAAAAAACTCACTTTTTAAGTACCTATTGCAACGACAATAGCATGGTTGTCGTAATAACTTGTTTATTGCCACTATAATTTTTACCGTTGCAATAATTTTCGTTGCAATAATGGTATTTTCTTGTAGTGAATATTCCTACTTCAAATAGACATCATATTAATACACATTAATTACAGACATCATCATGTTTATATATTGTGTATTAATATGAAAAGGCTCCTTTCATCAGCCAAAAATAACAATTTCATTCTAATCATTTTCCTGCTATCTACAAGTAAAAGGGCAAGAGCCCAGAATCAAGTGCCTTACACCAAATACATTTTATCTCACATCTTATGACAACAAAATAAGCTTTCCATTTTACCTTCTGCAGTGCCTCTTGGCCATCGAAGCACAATGGCGGGGAGACAAATGAGCGAAGATTTCAATAGTGCATAATAAAACTTCTGCTTAAGCAAAAGTGCTCAGAACAAGTAAAAGCACTTTACACTGAATCGACCCCTTCAATCTGCTCAACTGCTACTTGAACCTTTTGCTCATCAAACTGTAAAAAATTGTTAAAAACAGACTTCTTTCAGCTTCAATATAGCAGAAAGGTCTCTACTTTCTAATAAGAATTAAAAGAGAGTTGGCAGAACATATATAATCAAGATGTTTATAACAGAAGATTTTATTCATTATTCAAGTTGGGCCCATACATAACAAAGTTTTCAACTTGAATATAATTTGAAGGACATTGAAATCTTTAGGTTGGAAAAAAAAAACAGTATAAATTCTTTAATAGTCCAATTAAACATTCAAGTTCAAGAATACAGTCTTTTATTCAAAAACAAATCTGCAAATTACTTATGTTTTGATACAATAAAATAAGAATTTCAACACTAACTATTGATACCAGCAAGAAATTACAGATAATAGAAGAAAAAAGATATCTCTGAGGATCAATTCAAAGAGAGTAGTAGAGGAGAAAACGAAATGATGGAAGAAAGATAACCACTAGAGCTGGAGTACAGTAATAAATTTAGTTCATCATTCACATAAGAAAGTATGAAAGTATAAGTGATATGATAAGTGTACAAAATATGAATGGAGCCATATAAATTCCATGGGACATTCAAATAGGCCATAAGAGATTCGAATTAAACAATTAATTATTCCAGATATTTGTATATTTAATATGTGAGCTCTAAAAAAATAGGTATCAACAAAATATATTCACGCGATAAAATATATGTAGATGGGGAGTAACAATGAGAACAATTAAAGCAGCAACAAGTAAATTCCCTATCACAGTAGGCTTAGATCAAGAATGAACATAGATTCCTAAACTTTTTTCATTGGTTATTAATAAACTTACAGCATCGAGGTAAATTCATAGTTAATACAACTGATGGATGCTTCAAAATGAAAAGGTTTCGGAAGTATAATTGACAAAGCAGCACAAGCATTTTCAGGGCCGGCTCAACAAAAACTAAGTTTTAAGTTAACAGCTCTAACTGAGGCCTCTTTGTTATTTAATTTTTATCCTACTTTTTCTCACCGGCCAACTATACCTAAATCCGTATAAGCAAAAATCAATCAATAGATGAGTAAAAATAACTCAAAAAAGTTTGGTATGAGCAAATAAACAACAATTCATAGGAAAATTTCTTCAAACATGTTAAATGCAAAATTAAAGATTTAGTAGGAGAAAATAAACAACAATTCACAAGGAAATTTTATCAAACAGATAAAAAGCATACAAAACAAAATGAGGTAAATATCAAATAGTTTTCAGAGAAGCATGCCCATATTTGTACAAGTGAAAATACAAATTTCCAGTACACATTCTGGAAAACCCAACAATATCAAAAACTACAATCGAGAAAAATAATGGATTCAGACCCACAACTAGATTAGAGAGCAAAATTATAAGTTAGAATATACAGAATCAAAAGATATAAAGAAGAAATAGAAGAAGAAGATTACTTATTCTAATACTGCGGAAGATAGCCAAATGTTGCCGGAGCTTCACCAAACGTTGCCGGAAAGCCCTCTCAGTTGATCGTCGCTAGAGTGCATTAACTCGTTCCCTGATTTAATGGAGAGAGAAATCAAAGATTGAGAGACGAGGGAGAGAGAGAACCCTACCGGAGAGTAAAAGAGATTTCTTAGTTGATCGTGGTCTCGTGGCTTTGAGAAGAGGAGATTACCCATAAAAGCATCAAAATAACGGAATGTGGGAAAAGAGATTACCAGGTTTCTATGAAAACTTGCATAAATATGAGGATATTTTAGACATTTTGATTGCAAAATAACGGAAAGTGTAACAGAGGGGAGGTGTCTGCAAAAAGTATCAAACCTCAGGGGGCGGATTGGAATTTATTGAAACTCAGCGGAGGTCCGTGCATTTAAGCCAAACCTCAGGGGAGGTGTATGCATTTTACGCTATATTTTTTTCTTAAATAAGATTTATGTAAAAAAATATCCCAATATACATTAAGGGGCTGCAACTATCCCGCCAACTCGTTCTCTCTCTCTCTTAGCCCCGCCAATCCTTCGACCTCACCGGAACAAACGGCAACCCAGGCCTCGCTGATCTGCCACACCGATTTTTGAACCGGCCAAGGCTTGCGAGGGCAGAACCCTAGCTGCTGCTGCCGAGTAAAGGTGAGACCTTGGACCGGAGCACGCGACTCGAGCAACGAGAGTCCAGTTGCATGTGGGTGGCGATAGGATCTTGGAATTTAGCTAGGGTTGGGTGGGTGGTACTCTGTAGCTGAAGGTTGGGTTTTAAGCCATGGGAATATCTCTGGTACTTACTCTGCTGTCACCGACGATGCTGCCATAAATAGAAGACTGTGAAGACTATACCGTTCCCGGCGCGCTCTCTCTCTCACTAAAACGTTCCCGGGGCTGACAGGAGCAAAAGCGAGACCTTTCTCCATCCATCCACCATCATTCCAAGCGGTAGATTGAGTAAAGGCGAGACCTTTTGTGGGCTGTATGTATCATCAGGGGCGGAACTTTTTGCTAAGGGAAGGGGGGCCATGGCGCACCCTGAATCCCTCTCTCTCGCCTATGATAATAAGATTTTCTAGCACAATCTCAAATTTCCTCTGTTTTCTCACCATTTCCCTTCAACATTATCCAAGATTTCTCGCCTACATGGTTCGATGAGATTAGACATCTCAATCGAAGGGAAGTGAAGATTTCTCTCGGTAAAGATTTCTCAACTTTCCCTTGTTTTCTCATCATTTCTCTTTACTTTCCCTTCAACATTATCCAAGATTTTGAAGCTTTTTTTTACCTAATTGATCAGATCTCTCAATCATTTCGCTTGCTTGTGTCGTTGATCGGTAAAGTTTTGAAAGCCTGCTTAGGTTTTTGTTGTTCAGGTAAATCATTCTCACACTGCTACTGGTATCAGCCATCAATGAATGAATTGTTTCTGATTTTTTTATCTGTGTTCTATTATGTTCTTAATTTGTTGAATATTTTCAAAATAAAGCGTTTTTAAAATGGGTTTTATATTGGGGTTTTTGAAAATTTCCTTTGTTCTTTAGAAAGCTTGAAAGTGCATTTTTACACTTGTCCCACATTGGAAAAACATCAGGAGGTTAAAGGCTTTATAAGTTCTTAGTTTGGACTTATGGGTTGGGCCCCAAGGGGTACCAAAGTTTTGTGAGGAGGGAGGACCTAAGCAAAATTGGGCTTGGACCCAAAACCACACGCCCGCCCCGCTCCGGTCCGGGCCGGGTTGGGTCATTAAATCCAATGGGTCTTATTCTTTTTGGGTAAAATCAAATTGGGTTTCTAAATGGGCCTGTGTGTAGACTTGAGTCTGAAACGAAGCTAAGCATCCGCTGACCAAACAATCACCAGTCACGAACCGAACTGGTGCAACCAAAGGGCACGAATCCCTCTATAAAAAGGGGTCCGTCCAGACCAGTTGGATATCCCATTCAAAATTGATATTCTTTTGAATTCTCTCTCTTTCTCTCTCTCTCGTGTTTCCAGTGGGTTCTGGCTTTCATTCTGCGTTCCAATTACTGCAGAATTGAAATGCAGTGTCTTGGTTTAATTGGACTACATCACAGGGGTATTCTGCTCTATTTTCTTTGGTGCATACGCAGATAGAGGATCTATAGATCAGCCTCATTTTATCCTAAAGCGAATTTGCTGTTAACCCGGTACACACATTTGGTGGGGGCAAATATTGTCTTTAGGAAAGCGACATAGTAACGTGACTTGAGGCGTATATTCTAATTTGGAGTTTGGCAGGCTACACTAGATTCAACATTCTAAAGACAATATTTACTATACCGCGATTAACCAGACGAGTTACACCTCCAATTGCTAGAATATTACGTCGGGCAAGAAGACTTACTAGAAGAAGAAGGCAGAAAATAAGACAGTATTTCGTAAGGCGTCGTTTGACACATCAAAGGAGATTTTTTCGAGACGGACGAAGAAGAATTTTTCTGAATCTTCAAACTATTTTTCAGATTGTGGAAACATATAATCGGGCAGTGGAACATTTATTTCCTGATTTGTTAATTGAGTTTCCAGATTTGAGAGTTGAATTTTAATGTTCTGATTTGATAATTGTATTTTCAATAATATTTAATAATAATAAAATTATTGAAAATAAAATGACTAAGTCACTCTAACAAATGACTCAGAATTTTATGAAGTTGGAGCGGTTTGATGGAGGAAATTTCAGGCGTTGGCAAAAGAATATGCATTTCCTACTCACCACACTGAATGTGGTCTATGGTTTGAAAACGCCATATCCAGAGGTGTAAGAAAATGAAACATTAGGACAGACTCGGGAAAGAACCAAGTGGGAGAATGATGACTATATTTGCAGGGGACATATTCTGAATGCATTAGCAGACTCTCTGTTTGACATCTACCAGCACGTGAAGAATGCAAAAGAACTGTGGAACACTTTGGAAGCTAAGTATTTAGCAGAGGATGCAACAAGTAAGAAATTTCTGGTTAGTCATTTTATGAAATTTAGTATGGTAGATAATAAACCTGTTATGAATCAATTTCATGAGATACAACATATTCTTAGCCAATTTAAGCAACAAAAGATGAATATGGATGATTCCATAGTTGTGTCTTCTATTATTGAAAAATTGCCACCTTCCTAGAAAGAATTTAAGAAAAGTCTTAAACACAAAAAGGAAGATCTTACTCTCGAGGAATTAGCAAAACACCTTCGATGGAGGAAGAAACTAGGCGCCAAGAAAGTAAGGATGAAATTGGAGATCATGTGTCCAAAGTCCATGTGATGGAGGATAAAGGAGATGGCAAAGGGAAGAATTCTAATAATAGGAAGCGCAAGAACAAAAGTCAACCCAACTCAGACTCAAAGAAAAAGAAAGGTACATGTTGGTCCTGCGACAAACAAGAACATTTCAAAAGTGAGTGTCGATTATTCAAAAAGAAAATCGGAGAATCAGAGTCCAAGAATAAAATGCTGGCTGTTATTTCCGAGGTTAATGTACTCGAGGATGCTGGTGATTGGTGGATCGATTCTGGAGCTACAAGACATGTGTGTAATGATAGGAGCTTTTTTAGCACCTATGAACCGGTGGATGATGGAACCGTTCTCTACATGGGCAACTCTTCAACAGCTGCCATTAAAGGCAAATGAACAATGGATTTAGAATTCACTTCTGGGAAAATTGTGTCTTTAACTAATGTATGTCATGTACCTGAAGTTAGGAAAAACCTTGTATCTGGAAGCTTTCTTAATAAGCATGGCTTCAAGTTAGTTTTTGAGTCAAATAAGTTTATACTGTCTAAGGTTGGAATTTTTGTTGGGAAAGGATATTTGTATCAAGGAATGTTTAAGCTTAATATTAATAAAATGAATAATTCTATTTATATGCTTGATTCTTTTTATTTATGGCATGCTAAATTAGAACATGTTAATACTAGGAAAATGGATGATATGGTTAAATTAGATTTAATTCCTAAGTATGATAATAATATAGGAGATAAATGTAAAGTATGCATGCAAACTAAAATAACTAGAATGACATTTCCTAAAGTGGAAAGGAACACGTCTTTGCTAGAACTTGTTCATAGTAATGTATGTGACATGCATAGCACGCCCACTAGAGGAGGCAAAAAGTATTTTGTGACATTTATAGATGATTTTTCTAAATTCTATTATATTTATCTTTTGCATTCAAAAGATGAGGTACTTTGTAAATTTATTACTTATAAAACAGAAGTTGAAAATCAATGTAATGTCAAAATAAAACGGCTAAGGTCTGATAGAGGTGGAGAATTTTATTTTCCTGAATATTGTGAAAAATGTGGCTATTATACATAAAACTTCTGCACCTTATACAACTCAACAAAATGGTGTTGCTGAAAGAAAGAATAAGACCTTAACTGAAATGGTAAATGCTATGCTCTCTAATTCAAGCTTAACCACTGGTTTTTGGGGTGAAGCATTGCTTAATGCATGTTATATACTTAATAGAATTCCTTTTAAAAAAGAAAAACATGACTCCTTATGAGCTATGGAAAAACAAACAACCTAACTTAAATTATTTTAGAATTTGGGGTTGTAGGGCAATTGTAAGATTGCATGATTCTAAAAGGAAAAAGTTAGGAGAAAAATGGATTGACTGCATATTCCTTGGTTATGCTCTACATAGTAAAGCATATAGGTTTTTGGTAATTGAGCCCAATAGTTCAATAGAAATAAATACAATCATAGAATCACGTGATGCAGTATTTTATGAAAATAGATTTACTACTATTCCAAGATTAGAATCTAATCAAGAAAATGAATTAATTCCTTTACCTTCTGAGGAAAGTAGTGAACCTAGTGAATCTATTGAACCTAGAAGGAGTAAAAGGGCAAGGATTGCAAAGTCGTTTGGTCCTGATTTTATTGTTTATCTTGTAGAATGAACTAGGAATTCACATAATAGGCAGACAATGGTTTCACCTGTCATGGAACTAGATCCATTAACCTTTGAAGAGGCTATGAAATCTAAAGATTCTGCTTTATGGAAAGAAGCTGTCAATGATGAGATAGATTCTATTATGTGTAACAAAACATGGAAGCTTGTCGACCTGCCTCCTGGATCTAAACCAATTGGTTGTAAATGGATTTTCAAAAAGAAAATGAAGGTTGATGGGACTATTGATAAGTTCAAAGCAAGACTGGTTGCTAAGGACTTTACTCAAAAGGAAGGGATTGATTATTTCGATACTTATGCTCCTGTAGCAAGAATCTTTACCATTAGAGTATTAATTGCCCTAGCTTCTATATATAAACTTCAAATCCAACAAATGGATGTCAAAATGGCTTTTCTAAATGGAGAGTTAGAAGAAGAAATATATATGGAGCAACCAGAACGTTTTGTTGTACAAGATCAAGAGCAGAAAGTTTGTAACCTTATTAAATCACTCTATGGACTTAAACAAGCACCTAAACAGTGGCATGAAAAATTTGATAAGATTGTAATATCAAATGGTTATAGGATACATGAATCAGGTAAATGTGTTTATAGCAAGTTTTCCGGTAAACGAGGCGTAGTTATATGCATATATGTATATGACATGTTAATTTTTGGTACTGATCTTGAAGTTATAGAAAGTACGAAACAATTTTTGTCATCAAACTTCCAAATGAAGGATATGGGCATTGCAGATGTTATTTTGAGAATAAGAATTAAGAGGGAAAATGATAAATTAATTCTTACTCAGTCACATTATATTGAGAAAATTCTTAAGAAATTTAATCAATAGAATAATACAACCATGTCTACACCTTTTGATCCACATTTAAAATTGTATCCTAATATTGGTAAGGCTGTTGATCAATTATTATATTCAAGGGTGATTGGTAGCTTGATGTATGCAATGACCTGTACTAGACCTGATATTGCCTTTGCAGTAGGGAAACTTAGTCGATATACTAGTAACCCAAGCTCTGTGCTTTGGCATGCAATTGATCGAGTATTGAAATACTTAAGGAAAACCATAGATTATGGAATAATCTATACTGGATATCCTTCGATTCTAGAAGGATATACAAACTGACAGTGATGATCATTCTTCTACAAGTGGTTGGATCTTTACTCTTAGAGGTGGTACAATCTCCTGGGGATCAAAGAAGCAGACGTGCATCTCAGATTCAACCATGGCTGCAGAATTTGTGGCAATGGCTTCAAACAAAAAAAAGGCAGAATGGCTGAGAAGTTTGCTACTGGAAATACCTGTGTGGCCAAAACCAATGGCACCAGTATCTTTGCGGTGTGATAGTGAGGCATCTCTTTCACGAGCTTATAGCCAAATTTATAATGGTAAGTCCAGGCATATAGGACTTAGAGATAGCTATGTGAGACAATTGATAACAGATGGTGTAATAACCATAAATTATGTGAAGTCAAGTGAAAATTTGGCTGATCCTTTAACAAAAGGACTTGCAAGGGATTTGGTGTGGAAAACATCAAAAGGGATGGGACGGAAGCCTACATAATTTGTCACTCCTGGTGGAAACTCGACTCAACACTTGAAACATCAAGTTCTTGAGTTCAATGAGCAAAGTACACCATATGTCATGATAGCAAGCACTCAAGATTCTTAACATGCATTGAGAATCCTAAAATATATTCATCCCAAGGTTGAAGTGCTTGGTACCTGTAATGTGAAAGGAAGAATGATGAGTTATTTAACTCTTAATAGACTTACAACGGTGCAGTTGGAGTACTGTAATTATAGGGGTACTTTATAAGTCTACCTATATGAGTGGAGGTGGTGCCGCTTCCTATGATGCCCAAGGGCTTTGACTCTAGAGCACTCATGAAATAGGATAAAGACCCAAGGCCAATCCACGGGTCGGTTTTTTGAATACTCTAGGTATTTTGTCTTGTGTGTGAGACATGTCCGGTTAATCGTATAAGATCGCTTGTTCAAAGATACGTCTACTATGCCATCTTGATTAACTTTGATGAGTTTCACTAAAGTGAAAGGTTCAAATCAATAAGATACCTTCACCTATACATAAGGCTGCCAAGTGAACCAAGAAACATCATCTTGTATTTTGAAAATGGTGGGGGATTGTTGAATATTTTCAAAATAAAGCATTTTTAAAATGGGTTTTATATTTTGGTTTTTGAAAATTTCCTTTGTTCTTTAGAAAGCTTGAAAGTGCATTTTTGCACTTGTCCCACATTGGAAAAACATCAGGAGGTTAAAGGCTTTATAAGTTCTTAGTTTGGACTTATGGGTTGGGCCCCAAGGGGTACCAAAGTTTTGTGAGGAGGGGGGATCTAAGCAAAGGGCTTGGACCCAAAACCACACGCCCGCCCCGCTCTGGTCCGGGCCAGGTTGGGTTGGGTCATTAGATCCAATGGGCCCTATTCTTTTTGGGTAAAATCAAATTGGGTTTCTAAATGGGCCTATTTGCAGACTTGAGTCTGAAATAGAGCTAAGCGCGCGCGGACCAAACAGTCACCAGTCACGAACTGAATTGGTGCAACCAAACAGGTACCTTTTGGGTACGAACTGGTGCAACCAAAGGGCACGAATCCCTCTATAAATAGGGGTCCGTCCAGACCAGTTGGATATCCCATTCAGAATTGATATTCTTCTGAATTCTCTCTCTCTCTCTCTCTCTCTCTCTCTCTCTCTCTCTCTCTCTCTCTCGTGTTTCCAGTGGGTTCTAGCTTTCATTCTGCGTTCCAATTATTGCAGAATTGAAACGCAGTGTCTTGGTTTAATTGGACTACATCACAAGGGTATTATGCTCTATTTTTGTTGGTGCATACGCAGATAGAGGATCTATAGATCAGCCTCATTTTATCCTAAGGCGAATTTGCTGTTAACCGGTGCACACATTTGGTGGGGGCAAATATTGTCTTTAGGAAAGCAACATAGTAACGTGTCTTGAGGCGTATATTCTAATTTGGAGTTTGGCAGGCTACACCAGATTCAACATTCTTTGAGTAGCATTTATATATATATATATAGCGAACTTACACTATTTAACTATAATTACATATATATAGCGAGAGAGATATGTGAGATTGCTTGATCCACTGATCTTAAGAGTACTATGATTTGTACAGCAAACCAGGGTTCTGAAAAATTTGGCTTGTAGATTAGAATTTTCCTTATAATTTCTGGTGCTCTGTTTTTTTTTTTTTTTTTTTTTTTTTGGGGGGGGTTTTGTGTTTTTTTTTTTTTTTTTTTTTTTGGACTGAGGTTTGGTATGTTTTTGTGTTTGCTTCTGTACGTTTCAGCTTATAATTTTGAATGATTTTTAATTCTTTGTAGATCTTCTTCACATTTTGTCATTTCTACCTATTATATGTTTATATGTTCATGAAGGTTTGACTACAAACATTTATCATTATCATTTTGTTATGAAAAGCTAGGCATTATTAAGTTGATGTAGTTGGAGGACCACCTATTCAGTAACATAGCGAGGGAGGATTGTTGCTTTTAGATTAGTGGCCCAATGAAGTACATTAGACATCTGACCTTTGGTGTCTATGGTACCATTAGACATCTATGGTAGAAAGGCTGATTTTGCTTCAAGGTTGCTTATGTGATTGGTGTACTTCCATTAGACATCTGACCTTTGGGGACATTGCTAATATAAGTTTTTATTGATATAAATTTTCAAGTTTTTTGAGATCCAAACAGGGACTTAAGGTATGGTTTTAGAAATTTCATGTAAGGTTTTTTGAGATCAAAACAGAAACTTAAGGCTTGATTTTACAAATTTTATTAATGTTTTAGAAGGGGATCATAATTACATAAAACAGGGAAAAGCTACATGCTAATTTTATTAATGTTTTAGAAGGGGATCATGATTTTGGTCTTTGAAAGTGAACTATATTTTTTCCATTTACCTAAGAAATGAATGCAATTCCTATATCAAAATGGTCCTCCTATCCTCTGTCTACACCTTTCCAAGTTCACGGGAATTATGAAGGGGTCAGTCTATGGTTGCATGACTTTGAAATGCATAACCAATAGGTATGTTTTCAACCTGCCTGCTTGTCTTGGCCAAGGAATATCATAACATAAAAAATAACCAATTTCACTTTTGGTACTTTTAGTTTATTTATAGTCACATACTCTGAGTTGATTCTGGAATTTTTTTCCTTTCCTGTAATTGCCTTTCTCCCAGGGTAGGGTCTAGTGGGGTTAGTGAATGAGTTGCTGTTATTTTGGTGTCTTTAATAGCTTGAACTTTTAATAGTATAACATGCATTAATCCTGCTAAAAGCAACCACCATATG
>JAESVK010000435.1:86693-132969 GCA_017140935.1 Hamamelis virginiana | reverse complement strand
TGTGTGTGTGTGTGTGTGTGTGTGTGTGTGTGTGTGTGTGTGTACCATATATTGTGGGTGTCTTGAATTAAAACCCGTTTGCGACCCAACCCGATTTGGACATGTGGTTCGACCCGACCCGCTTATGTTAAGATATTCCATATAAACACATTGTGCTTGCAAAAAATCACATAGATCCGACGGTTGGTTTTTTAAAAAAAATATAAATTATTTAAATTATATGTGTATCATATAGTTCTTAATTAATTATATATTCATATTGTACAAAATGTAAGCATATGGGGACTATTTTGTGAAACCGACCGTTGGATAAGATGTTCCATATAAACACATTGTGCATGCAAAAAATCACATAGATTTGACGGTTGGTTTTTGAGAAAACATTTAAATTCTTTAAAATATATGTAAATTTAAGAACATTTGTAGTATAGTAGTGGATGTGACTCTGTTGCCCGTAATTCAAAAGCAACTTGTTCTGACCTTATGCGTCCTTGAGAAGTATTTCCCTCCATCTTTTTTCTATATAATGATTCACTTAACTGTCCATTTGGTTAGAGAGGTGCAACTTTGTGGTCCTGTGCAATTTCGATGGATGTACCCGTTTGAGAGGTATATGAAAGTGTTAAAAGGGTATGTTCGAAATCAAAATCGCCCAGAGGGCTGCATAGACAAATGTTATATTGCAGAAGAAGCTGTTGAATTTTGCAGTGCATACTTCTCTGACCTAGATGCAATCGGTCTTACAAAAAATCGAAACTTAGTGGACTGTGATTTTGACACTGGACGAGCCTTACCCGGTGGGAAGCTTGTCAAAGTTGATAAATCGAATGGGAACAGGCACATCGGTATGTGTTGGAGAATACCGATGATGTGCAACCTTATATTGAGTAAGCACTGAATGTCGTTCTCATGCCCCTTTCATTTAAAAATTGTTATTATTATTTTTTAAGTGTATTAAAGTTATTTTCAATATCCATACAAACTGATAGGGAACACATGGATTATTTGAGGAAGCTTCATCCTCAAAAATCAAAAAAACATAAATGGCTTCAAGAAGAGCACAACCGCACATTCATTGAATGGATCCGTAAAAAGGTATATAATCTCATTATAACATTTTACTTAATGATCCTATAATATAATATATTTGCAATATTTAACCACAAACATTTGCAGATCGAAGATAACTTATGCCAGAGTAATAAAATGTCTCGAGATTTGGAGTGGATAGCAAATGGACCATCCCATGAAGTGCTCAAAGTTCCAGGTTATATAATTAAAGGTTGTCGCTACCACACCAAAGACCGTGATAAGGTGCGGGTCAACCAGAATAGTGGAGTCAGCTTAGTTGCATCTACGATGCATGTAGCAAGTGCTCGAGATAATAATCCAGTGGTTGCGGAGACATGCTACTACGGTGTTATCACTGAGATATGGCTGCTCAATTATCACATGTTACAGATTCCGGTTTTTAAGTGTGATTGGGTTGACATTAACAATGGGATCAAAGTAGACGATCTTGGTTTGACATTGGTTCAGCTTGGTAGGATTGGCCATAAAAATGAGCCTTTTATTTTAGCTTCCCAAGCTAAACAGGTATTTTATATACAAGACCAATTGGAATCGAACTGGTCAGTACTTCTATCTCCACCACAGAGAGATTACCTGAATGAAGAACCAACTGAGGATGTCAGTGATGTTTGTATGCAAAACATTGATGTTAGCCAAGTATTGCCAGATGTTGAATATTTGGATACAATTGACCCCACTGGGTCGACGTTGGTGCGAGATGGAGTACAAGGGGTTTGGGTGGATGAAAAAAACTTTCGATGTTTTAATGTTTACCATATCTAAATTGTATCATGCACATTAATGAAAATATAAAATGTGTTTTGGGATTATGTTGTTTTTCTATAATTTGTATTGCTCTATTTGATTCTCATTTGATTAATAATTGGGATAATCATATAGTGTAAGTTGCTTTTGGTCAAATTTTGGAAACAAATCGCACATTTATTTGTATCTATTTTTTAGGTGACATGGATCCAAATGATGGCGAGCAGGGGGGTGAGGATAATGGGAACCCTCCAAATAGAAAGGATACAAAAAAGAAACAAAAGAGAAAGAGGGGGAAAACAAGCCTCACACTTGGAACAGGAAAGGGAAAGAAATCCAAACATGAACTCGAGTTCAACCTTAAAGGACAACCTACTGGAAAATCGAGAATTTTGACATCTTCAGAAGCTGGCAAGATATGTCGTTCTCATGCCCCAATTAATTGCAAATCTTGGAGACATGTCCCAAAAAGTGTGAAAGAAAAAATGCTTGAAGTTATACAGGTCAGTTGAATGTACTAATGTTTTATTTAAAATAAGTTATAATTGTTGTTATCACTTGCATATATCCTTTTTTAACACTGCTTTTTTTTTTTTTTTTTTTTTTTTTTGTACATTTTGCAGGACAACTATTTTTGTAGAAAAACAGAAAATTGGCAAAATAGGATTATGAGAAAAGTAGGTAAACGGTATCATGATTTCAAGCATGACTTGTACAAACAGTACATTCTACCATATCGTAACAACCCCCACAAGATACAGAAAGAACCACTGAATGACACGACCATTACCCCGGATCAGTGGAGCGACTTCGTTGCTGTGAGAACCAGTAAAGCTTGGGCAGTAAGTAACAGTTTCAATTTAGTACGATCTTCTTGACAATTGTATGAATACTTGGTATTATATTCTAAATAAATTTTGCAGAAAGTGCGCAAGCAGGCGCAGGAAAGAAGTGCGAAAAACCTTTATAATCATAGATTGTCTCGTAAGGGATATGGCGGTTTGGAGGAGGAGATTATAAGTAAAACATGCTTGAAAATTTCTTAGGTTGCTAATTCTATATAGCACATTTACCATATAAATATATATTGTCAATATGTTGTTCATGTTACTTGGTCTATCAGCAACGTAAACGGAATAATAAGGACCCAGTTGAAAGGCACACACTGTGGAAAAAAGGACGCCAACGTAAGGACGGGTCCTATGGTAATGAGCTAACTAGGGAGAAGGCAGATAGTATTGTGAGTTAACTTTATATTATAGTAATTTATTTCGTTACCTTATATAACTTTTTGGATTATTCAAAACCAAGTGGGTAGAATATAAAAGGCATCTTTGCAGGATAAGATATCATTTGAGGTTGATGCTGGGACTGTGACAGTTGAGGGGAGTAATGATGTGTTAACCCAGGCGTTGGGTATGCAAGAATATAGTGGTCGCGTACGAGGGGTTGGTGGCTTGGTCACTCCGACGCAGTTCTTCCAGACACCCCATCCTAGTAGTACAGCCTTCCAAGCTGCAATAAAAGAAATCTCAGATCTGAAAAATTATTTGATGAAAATGACTACGCATCTTGATGTACTTGTTCGAACAGAGCATACTCCTCCTGGGCCATCAAATGATAAGGTAACTACATTAATTTGACATTTTTCATATATATTTATGTAAACGTGTATCATGGTAACAAAACTTATGTTAGATAATGAATTGAAATGGCAGACAAATTCTCGACCATGTCGATTGGCATACCCATCGATCGACAGAGTTGTAGCAAGTGGAAAGGTGTGTGACTTGGGAGGTTCCAACATTATTCAATGTACAACAATGGGCGAAGGAAATGTTCGTGTATCTGTCCTTAATTTAGAAAATGATGAATATAGAGATGAGCCCCTTCCAACGCCAACTATAGAAGCTGATACTTTGATTGAAGAGGTGGGAGGATTTGTTGAATGGCCAAGGCACCTTGTTATTGTGACGGACTTCGTTGTGGTTAAGGATCCCGTGGTAATGGAAGTTAACTAAAGCTTAATAAGATTCTCAAAGTTTTGATAATTATTTTATATCTGTAACTTTATTTCCCAGCATCCAAACCTGTTTTTTATTTTTTTAAATGAACAGGTAAAAGCAACCCCAAAGGAAGGGGAGTTCGAGCAACTAGTGAAATCATTTGCATGACTTGTTGACTTAGTTACAAACAAGAACTCTAAAATCGTTGTTTCTGTAGTGGTGGATCCTGATGTTTTTAGAATGAATGATCACAACAGTAAACCGGTTTCTGAGATTCTAGTTGTAAGGGATGATTTGTTGCATCTAATAAATTTCACAGAAATAGGATTACCAATAATGCAACTGTAGATGTGGTAAGTGTAAGAAACATATTCATGTTTGCATAAGTGTTGTATTTACTAAGGTAGTTAAAACTAGAATTTGAAAGTTAATGATTCACAATATTTGTTTTTGTTTGAATTAGCACCCTTTATAATAGGGCGAAGGAACTAGGAGTGGCTGATTCTATTAGGTTCGCAATACCAGCAGGAGCTTGTGGAAAACATGGGAAAAGCAATTCAGAAGATTTGTATTCTATTATGGAGACTGCGAGTGTGGACTGCATTTTTTTGTACCCATATAACATTGGGTAAGAATTTTGAGTGTTGTACCTCATAGTATTTGACATCAATGTTTTAGAGCTAAAAAATTTAAATTATATTCCTATTAATGCAGGTATCATTGGGTTTTGGCTGTGGTAAAACCAGGGAAGCGACAGATGTGGTATTTTGATCCACTAGACAATACCATTCCTCCAAAACTATTAGAAACTTTAAAATTGTGCATTTAATTTCAAATGGCCCATCATTTAACATTCCTATAATACATGAATTCTATACTTTCATTGGTTTGTAACGATTATTTCATTTATGTAGTGCATTTAAAAGTCTAGATTACAGCGAAAATTTTGGTTCAAGTAGAAGGCCACCGGTTTTTGACAGAGCAATGGTAATTGCGAATGATGTGTTTTTATATTTATATATTGTGTCATTTTATAAATTTCTTTAAACATATTGATAATTACTAATGAAAATAACTTCGGTATGCAGTGCCCAAAACAAACAGGAACAGTGGAGTCTGGGTACTACGTGATGAGGTTTATGAAGGATATTATTGAATCGTATGGGACCCATCCATCTTCACTGGTGAGCCATTCAACTAACTCTATATTATTGAGTTGTAAATGTATTGAAACCTAAGTTGATTGGGGTATTTCATCAAAAAAACTTGCAGTTTCTAAGTTGTACACCGTACAAGATAGATTTGATTGATGCAGTGAGGGCGGAACTCATGAGTTTCATACGGGATAATATGTGATTGATGCTCATCATTTTTTGAATTCAATGGCTAATCAAAAACACACATCGCTGGCATAGGTACGTTCAATTCCTGTATATATATACCATTTCATTTAAAGTGTATTTGATTTGATAGCATTGTTTTGATTTGATGGAGTTGATTTGTTGGGATCGCTTGAAAAATTATAGTCTCAGGGGAGGAGGTTGGATGGAGACCCACTTGGGTTTGTTTGTTTTATATTTTTCTCTTTATGGAAACTAGTATAATATCCGGACAATGCCCGGGTTGAAAAAAAAATGTTAAAACATCTACAAACGTTGCTCCTATTTTTGTTCTTTAGTTATTTAACACTAATTAGACACATAGGGTATGTTTGGATTAGCTTTTCACAAATACATGATGAAGGCACCTTATATAACTAGCATATCAAATAATTTCTCCTAGTTTTTCCTATTTGTTTATAATTGATCTTACCATTTTGTCAAACAAAATTAAGAAAAGTTGCTCTAGCAGTTGTTTGCTTGTAATATCTTGAGGCATTAGGGGTGGGTCTTGTTTTGGTTGTGTTGGGTTGTTTGCTTTTGTCCCCTATTTAGGGACGGTTCTTTTATTTTTTGCTTTTGTCCCCAGTTTTGGGGCGGTTATGTTGTTTCCTTTGGTTTCTCTGTTGTTCTTTTAGGTGTGGCTGTTTCTTTTGCTCCCTATTATGGGGAGGTGCTGCTGGTTTTTCCTTAGGTTTTTATGGCCTATGGGTTGTATACTTTGTTTTGGGCTTTGATGACTCTTTGGTTTTATATATTCTTAGTTTTCCAAAAAAAAAAAAAAAACATTATGTACCTGTGCCTGTTGAAGGTCATATATATATAGCTTTTGTTTTGGCTTATCATTTACACTTTCCATATATACTTCGATATTTTACATTATTAACACAGGTGCAATATAAAGTTATAATCACTAAAATTTGCATATGTATTTTTTTTCTCACAGGGTCTTAGAGCATACGAAGCCAACATATATGAAGCTACATTTTGCGTGTCGAAGACTTACAAACGAGTTTTGGAAGCTATACTTTTATTGTCATTTGCTCATGAGAATGTTTTGGATGTTATAGAACCATATATTTTTCATTTTTTAAACAAAAATTTTGTACTTGGTAAACATGTACTTTGGATATGTTAGTTTGAGGTAAACATGCACTTTTGATATGTGGTGATAATGAAGTGCTCCATATTTTGTTTTCTCTATTCTATTAGGTTGGCTGTTGCTTTAGCTCCATTTTATGGGGAGGTGCTGCCGGATTTTCCTTAGGTTTTTGTAGCCTAAGTTGTGTATAATTTGTCTTCGGCCTTGGTGCCCTTTGGTTCTATCACTACAAGAGGAGACAAAATAACAGGTGTTAAAAAAAAAAAAATTCTAGGCTAATTTAACGACACTTATAAACTGTTATTGTATGTCTAAAGTTTTATGACACTTTTAAAAGTGTCGTTCTAAGACATTTTATAATGACACTTCATAAAGTGTCATTCCAATATAACGACACTTTATAAATGTCGTGCAAGTATGATCTGTTACGACACTTCATAAAGTGTCGTAACAATATAAGTTTTTAACGACATTTTTTAAGTGTCGTGCAAGGTTGATCTATTATGACACTTCGAAAAGTGTCGTAAAACTTTTCACGACAGTGCAATGGATGAAACTTCCCAAAGTGCCGTGAACATGATATAACGACACTTTTTGAGTGTCGTGAATGAGGGTTTTTCTAGTAGTGATTGGAATATATGAAGCCTACGGTCGTAAAGAATCCAACATGCCTATTGTTTGTTATGGCATCCAAACATGGTTATATTTAAAAGTTTCATTCTCAAAAAATTGGTAATGAGATTGCATATTTCAATAAATCCAACATAACTACATAGGGAAAGCATATTCCATACATGACTATAACATACTTAGACATTGGGAAATCATACTTCAAAAAGAAGATACAAGAGTCAATACCTAATGTTCGGGGAGGAGAATCCTCAATCTTCTCTTCTACCTCTTGTATGCACCCAAACAATTATGCATTCATCCGAATGGAAAAAGTTCCAAATACAAAGAAAGGTAAAGTAAGCTCTTTTACATTTCACCTAACATCAAATATGCAATATTTTTAATTTTTTTTATATTTTAAAATTTGATATATATTTTTTATTTTATTTTACAAATATTAAGTTGAATTTCTTAAAAATAAGTAAAAATTTTGAAAAATAAAATATGTCAACATCATGCCAACTAGCAATATGGCTAAAAGCTAACAAAAGTTTTTAAACTTGGGTATTCTTCACTAATCTGGGTATTATGTGAAAGTAGTCATATTGGGAATTCTTCTTTATTTCTTGGGTATTATGTGCAAAATGGAAACTTGGGAATCCTTTAACATGATGGGTATTATATAGAACCTATGCTGCATTGGGAATGTGAAGATATTCTAAAGATTTGATTTGACATGTAAGAGATGATTAAAATATTGTAATTGGATATTCTTCAAAGAATTGAGTATTCTGTGTAAAATATGGTTTTGGGTATTCTTCACTAATCTGGGTATTATGAGAAAGTAGTCATATTGGGTATTCTTCTTTATTTCTTGGGTATTATGTGCAAAATGGAAAATTGTGTATCCTTTAACATGATGGGTATTATATAGAACTCATGTTGCGTTGGGAATGAGAATATATGCTAAAGATTTGATTTGACATGTAAGAGATGATATTAAAAATGATTAAAAAATTTTAATTGGGTATTCCTCAAAGACTTGGGTATTCTGTATAATATATGTTTTTGGGTATTCAGTGTAAGGATAGGTATTATGTTCACTATTGGGTATTGGGTATCATGCACATATATGAGTATTATATGCAATGTTGGGTATTCTTTACTTCTAACTTTTGAAAAAGGTTGATGGGACATGTTAATACTTGATTTGACTAGAAAAAGTTAAGATTTGACTTGTACGGAGACTAATCATTTCATGGGTATTCTTCACAAATCTGGGTATTCTTTGTAAAACAAGTGCTAGGTATTTAGTGATTCGTTGGGTATTATATGTAAGTTGGGTATTGGGTATTATTAATAAAGTTGGGTATTCTGTGTAAGGTTGAGTATTACATGAAAATTTTATATTTTTTTAAAATACTACTGTTAGAAGGGCAAATTGGTCCAAAAAGTTGCACGAAGGTTTACATTTGACATTTCCCAACACATGGGTTTATAGAGGTAATTGATTGAAAACTTGGGTTTATTTTGGGAAAATTCCCTACTAAAAATAACGGTGATCGAATATAAACATCCCAAAATATAAACCAAATTTTAAAAAACTATTGCCATTGAAAACTATCATAGTTTTTCTAAGTAACATTTTCTAAAAACTGCTTTTTCCCATTGGGCTTGAGAAAATAATTAAAATATTTTTAAAACTTCAATTTTATTTTATTTTGGAATGAATCCTAACCATAATCTCAAAAAATTTTGATTTCTATCTTGGATTATAAGTATTTGTAGTTAAAATATATATTTATACACACTGACTTGATGAAAATAATAGAAAAAAATAGAAATGATATAAATCTTAAAACACTAAATATTATAGATAAATGGAAAAGATTTTAGTATAATTATATATACATAGATATTCGAGGCGGGGTGGGGCGGAGAAGCCATATCCCATTCCCGTCTCAAACCCTATAGTATTTTTAAATTATTTTCCAAATTCTATAGGGTTTTCAAATCTATTTTTCAAACCCTTCCCAAAAGGAGCGAAACGGGTTACCCTTTTAACCCATCCCATTGACATCCCTATTAATGATAAGACACCACTACATTAATTAAGAGCAATTAAAAGATGAAAAGATAAAGTACTGATGCTGATGAAGTCGTTTTTTAAATCGACACCTGCATCATCATGCCTCGCATTCCTTTTCCTTCCGAGAAACGAAGGTCGTTTTTTAAATGGGTTTTATACTAAAAGGACCTTCATATAGTAGGCCTTTACCAAGAGCCCCCTCATATATAGAAGCTAATATAAACCGTCAATAATTCGTAATAATGGAGAACAATGCCCCCAACCATGTATGCATTAAAATTCGAAAACGAGCTTCCATTTTCAGTTTCCTCTTTAGCTGCTGCAAATATAGGTAACTGAAATACGCTTGATAGTCCACTATCACTACACGAAGCAAATTTTCAGGAGAGAAGATTTCTTACTTTCCGGAGACCCATCGGCATGAGCATCCAAAAACCCTGATTGTTCAAGTGACTGACATTGTCTGTACTTCGGCATGACGAACAAGAAGCTAACGGCAATGAGGAAACCATCTAACTTGGTTTTGAAGGGGAAGAAGATACAGACTGCGAAAAATGGTTTGTATTAGGGATTTTTTCCCTTTTTTTTTTTGGTTCTGCTTCGATTTTTCGTTGGGATTCATGCATTCCTTTGTTTGTTTTTGTGGTTTGAAAAATGGGTTTTTTTGATAAATATTGGTACGGATGTTGTTGTATACATGTATACAACATATTTCCTGTTGTGTTTTCACATAAATCACGTTTTTTTTTTTTTTTTTTTTTTTTGTCTTTTATAGAACCGACATTGTGAAAAGTTTTAATCTTTTTGTCATTAGGTTTAGAAAGTTTTGATCTTTATTGAAAATCTTACGTTTTTTTTTTTCAAGTGATTGTGGGGTTTACAAAATATATTTGTTTATTTTAGCAAAAAATATATTTGAATAAAGGAAAAACATAGCTTATGCTCATTTTTGGTCAAATCCAAATTTATGTAGTCTATATTGTTTTAAATGTATACATTATTTAAAATACAAATTAAGGTAGGATTTATATGCTACATTAGATTTTTATATTTTTTGTGGATTTTTATCGAAAAAAGATGTGATCTTTATCACATTTAGGTATGCAATTTTGGGGATTACAAGAGATTTTTGTTTATTGTAGCACAAAATATCTTGGTTATTCTCATTTCTGGTCCGATCACTCACATGTAGACACATGTGAGTTATATGTACACATATTTAGATTTTCAAATTAAGGCCGGATTTATCCGATACAATAGATTTTTATATTATTTGTGGATTTTTTTTCGAGAAAAGTTGTGATCTTTATCACATTTATGTGAACAAATTAGTTGTTTTATTCATTAAAGATTGGTTTTTGCATAATATTAGATTTTGAGAATCATATTTAAGTATACCATGTATACTTCTTTTTATCATATGTATACATATGTACTTGATATTATGCTTATGGAATTGTGTTTGTTACAACTTTGAATAGACCATATTATGCTTATGACTAGGTTTGATGTAATATTGACATTAGTTGTTGTCTCATTTTTCTTTTTATGTTTTACTGTAGTATTGAGCCTTGATACATGTTATATTTGTGTTTATGTGTTGGAAATGTATGCATTAGATGGAAATTGATGACCCTTATATATTTTCTATTAGGCATATGAAATTGGGTTTGATTGTGTATACACGAATTCCATAAGCACATTTCCATGTTCTTTATATACATGTATATGTGATTTATATGTTTTTGGGATACCATGTATACTTACTGAATGATGTTCTTTGTACACTTACTGAAAGATTTATATCTTAAATGACACAATGCTGATAAAGCAAAATCATTGCACAACTACAGATCTAATTTACATGCGACAGTTACATTACTGACTGATGCCGATCTCAGTCTTCAGCATCAGGAGGTGTTGAAGAAAACACCATTCTTTATCTTCATCAAGATTCTAGGTTGAGGATCATTCATAGAGATTTGAAAACAAGCAACATTCTACTAGATGAGGAGATGAACCCCAAAATTTCCGACTTTGGCTTAGCAAGGATATTTGAAGGCAAACAAATTGAGGGAACCACCAACAGAGTGGTTGGAACTTAGTAACTATTACATTGATGATATAATCATCGAAACAGGATGTTCAGATTTTGCTGCATAATTTTCAATCCCTTAATAGGGTTTGATACCTAATTCCTAGCTACAATATTTTTTTTTTAACATGTGGTGTATTATTTGCAGTGGCTATATGTCTCCTGAGTATGCATTGGATGGATTGTTCTCAATTAAGTCCGATGTCTTTAGTTTTGGCGTGGTTGTACTTGAGATTATCAGCGGAAGGAGAAACACGGGATTTTATCAATCTAAAATAACTTTGAGCCTTCTAGGTCATGTAAGTATATTGGATTTCTCATATCTATTATTCATTTAGTCATGCTATTATATGCTTCATGATACTACTTTTGATTGAAATTTTTTCAGGCATGGAAGTTGTGGAATGAAGATCAAGCATTGGATTTGATGCATGAAACACTACGTGAAACTTGCAATACAAATGAATTTTTGAGGTGCCTAAATGTTGGGCTATTATGTGTACAAGAAGATGTTAACAACCGTCCCACCATGTCAAAAGTAGTTTTCATGCTTGGCAGTGAAACCACAACACTTCCAACTCCTAAACAACCCGCTTTCACAGTACGAAGAGACCCCTCTACCACAGCTTCTTCATCTACTAAACGAGAAACATCATCTAATTCGGCCATTGTAGAAGGTCGGTAGTAGAGGGGACTCCCATGTGTATTGTCCTCTTTTAATTTAACAATGTTATAGAATTTAAAGTGCAACAAATTTTGATGATTTCTCTCTCAAGTAACTATATATGTTCTGATCTCACTGCTTGTAGACCAAATAACATTGGATTGAATCAGTTTATGATGTATCTGTATTTTAATTTTTTTTTCTTTATTTTAATTGATTTTGTGCATTATATGAGCATTATCAGCATACTGGATTCAATTTGTTTAAGAGTCTTGAGCCAACTCTGGTGGCTTGGCCTCAGAATAGGTTTAGGCCCTAACTAGATTATTCAATTTTGAAGTATTTTTTGAACTAATCAACTATGTGATAACCCAGCTAGGCTATTTTTTTAGAGTCTTCATCATCTTCAAGAGTAGGCTATACCTTCTTCATTAATTTACCATTTTCTGAAAGGAAAAAAGCAAGAATCGTGTTGTCATTGATATTTAACTTGCTTGCATTGCTTTACCTGCTCTGCTTGCTCTGCTTACTCTATTCCACTTTTGCAATCATTATTATTACAACCAAAAATAATAAAACTTGGACATCTGAATGTTCCCTTAGCTTCAAGCTTTTAGCATGTCTTTGCATTTGTAAATTGAGTTGGCAACTATTCTTCTAACCTAGATTTCGAACTTTTTATAATGCAAAATTGAAAAATGCTTGAATTATCTGCCACATCGTTTGAGATTCGCTTTTGGGGACATTTAGCATTTTCCTTAATTATATTATCACAATGCAATATATTCCAAAATTTGTCCCCAAAAAGTATCCTAAATTTTAATTTAGGGGAAATTGGCCAAAGTCTTTAATACCCCTCCTTCCTAACAACCTTCAACGTCACCTTCACTCCCAACCTCGGATTTTACTACGCCGGACACCGGATTTCACTATGCCGGAAATTCATTTCACTACACCAGACACCGGATTTCACTACACTGGAAACTCGTTTCACTACGCTGGTCACCGGATTTCACTACACCGGAAAACCCGTTTCACTATGCCAGAAAACACATTTCCGGCATTTCACTATGTCGTAAAATGCATGTCACTACGCCGAAATCCAATTTCACTACGTCCAAAAAAATAAAAAAATAAAATCTTTCTTTTTTTTACATTTTCCCATTAACCAAACAAAAAATTAACTTTTACAAAAAACAAAACGAAAAAAAAACAAAAACAAAAACAAAAAAAACAAAACACCAGAGAGGGGAGAGACGGAACATGGGAAAGAGTTGCAGTGGTCACCGGAGTTGCAGCGGTGACCGGAGTCTTTATTGGCCACTGTAACTCCATTTTTTACTATGCCATTACCTGCGTTACAATCAACACTTGGAAGAAAAAATTCATGGCAATGAAATGGAGCTAGCTACAGTCTCAAGCTCTGATCTTGCAGCAGCAGGTGCCTAGAAAAGACGGCGGAGGTTATGTAACACTAACTGTATCCTCTCCGATCGGAGATTATGTAACACTACTAATTTTTAAAAAATTATTGTTAAACCAAAGGGGGCGATGGCAGGAGATGAAGCAAAGGTCGCTGTAATTGAGAAGTTTAACGGCACAGACTTTGCATTCTAGAGGATGCAGATTGAGGACTACCTTTATGGGAAGAAATTGTATCTTTCGCTCCTGGGAAATAAGCCAAATGACATGAATGATAAGGAATGGGCTTTTCTTGACTGACACTATAAAGATCTGTTGCACATGTACAACGTGGTGAAAGAAAAAACCACGACAAATTTAATGAAAACTTTATCAGACATGTAAGAAAATCCGTCGACCAACAACAAGGTACACTTGATGAAGAAGTTATTCTATTTGAAAATGGAGGAAGGTACTCCAGTCATTCAGTATCTGAATGAGCTCAATACCATCATCAATCAATTATACTCTGTTGAAATTGATTTTGGTGACTAGGTATGTGCTTTGATTGCTCTAGCCTCATTGCCAAGCAGTTGGGAGGCTATGAGAACAGCTATCAGCAATTCTTCAGGCAAGCACAAACTTAAATACCAGGATATTCGAGATCAGATTCTTAGCGAAGAGGTTTGCAGGAAGGATTCATGTGAAGCATCAACGTTTGGTTCTGCCTTAAACTTCGAGACAAGAGGCAAGAGATTTGACAGAAATTCAAATCAGGGCAGATCAAGGTCTAAAAGATGCTGAAGCAAATCCAAACCTGGAAGACAACCAGAATGTTGGAACTGTGGCGAGACTGGCCACTTCAGAAAGAATTGTAAGGAAGCAATGAAGAAGAAGAATGAGAATGACTCAGCCAATGCCGTGACAGAAGTCGCCCAATTGACTCTTGAGTGTTGGATTCAGGAGCCTCTTTCCACACTATAGCACACCAAGAAATCATGCAAAACTATGTCGCAGGTGATTTCGGGAAGGTGTACTTAGCTGATGGTGAAGTATTGGATATAGTAGGCATAGAAGATGTTCAGATCAAACTGCCTAATGGAAATGCATGGTTGATACAAGAGGTTCAACATGTTGCTAAGCTGATGAGGAACTTGATTTCTGTAGGACAACTTGATGTTTATGGGCATTCAATATTGTTTGATGGTGGCACATGGAAGATAAAAAAGGGAGCTATGGTAGTAGCTCGTGGAAACAAAATAGGTACCTTGTACATGACCTCAAGTACAAGAGAAATAGTTACAGTTGCTGATGCAAATGTTGATACCAACCTCTGGCACCAAAGGCTCAGCCACATGAATGAGAAGAGGATAAAGGTATTTTTATCCAAAGGGAAGCTACCTCAATTGAAGTCGGTTGAATTCAACATGTGTGATGGCTGCATGTTTGGGGAACAGAAAAATGTTAGTTTCTTGAAAAGTGGAAGAACTCCAAAGTCAAGAAAGTTGGAGCTAGTACACACTGATTTGTGGGGGCCTTCTCCAATTGCATCCCTTGAAGAGGAAAGCAGCAGAAGAAATTCTGCAATCAACATGCAGAAGTAAATTGACTATCAATAGCCAAGTTTGGCTATAGATAGAAGTTCTATCGTTAGCCAAACTTCGCTATCGATAGACATGAGTCGGCTGAGGGTATTCTTTGATATTCCTTGAAGATGCCAAGGGCATTATCGTCATTTGTAAATCAGCCCATAAATACAAGGCATTGTGTGACTTTAAGAGGGTTCAAGACTTTGCTTTTGGATCATTTCTCTTCGAATTCAATAGACTTTATCTTACAGTTCAATTCTGCTTTTTATTCTGTCATTTACTTTTCTGCACTTTTCTATTTTTATGCATGGCTCAGTTCTCATTTGAGGATTGTTCTTTACTTATTCAGTCATTTTCTTTATTTACTTAAGCCATTTTATTTATTTATTTCTGCCATTACCATTTTCTTTATTTATTTCAGTCATTTCCTTTCTGCTTTAATTTTATTTTCCATCCCGTGATCCCGAGGAAGCTTGTCATGGATAAAGGAAAATCTCCTCCATTGATGTGTAACTAATTACCAAGCTAAGGTGAGGATGAAGTTTGGATTCTTTACGCATTCCTAGTTTATAAACATCCCTTTATACGTATTTATGTGATTGCATAGTTGTGAAGGTTTTACCGAACACTATTGCTAATCTAATATAATACTATCCTATTTATGTGATTGCATAGATGTGAAGGTTTACCGCACACTATTGCTAAATCTATTATAATATAATTGCATATCTGTTATTGCAATTATATAATTATGCAATGGTACTTATTGGGATGAATAACGATCCAGCAAGCTTTGTTTCCAATTAAGGTGGATCGTGACAATCCATTCCTTTTCAAGGATAAACTTGCCGAATCAGCTCTTCATCATCTTTTTGGGATTCCTTCTTGTAGTTGGATGACCCACCATACATAAATACTATATTGTGGATTTTATAACTAAGGTGCGTAATTGACATTCAAACGGACCTCTCACCCAGCTTCCGCTCATTCCACTAATTAATCGCGTAATTAACCTTCTTTAATTAAAATCAGTGTTTTTGCTTCAATCCATTTGAAGCTCTTATCACCACTAAACCAAATTGATAAATATTCTTTCACTTTAATTAAATCTAATCGTTTCTCGCATTAAACCAATATATTTCCCAGTGGTTCGACACCCGTGCTCACCAATCACAATTGAATTGAGATTAACAACACACGGTTTTATAAATGAATTAATCTTGATCATTAACAATAAATAATCTCCCTTGTTTCCTGACGATCAAATTTGGCGCCGTTGCCGGGGATATATAACGGTTTATGAAAAGAAATTATTGGACTTAATTTTAGTCGTAAATATTAATACTGTTAATATTATATAAAATATATTCTTTTATACTGTTTATACATATTAATTTATACTATTTATTCTCTATCTCCAATTGCAGGTTGCTGAAATTAGGAATTGGGAGCTTCACTCCTGCGCGCTTAAAAGAAAAATTAAAAGCTTAAGCTTAACTGCTTCACCATTTTATTTGAATTCCTTGATTATTGCTTTGGAAACGTGAATTTATGTGAGGTAGGAGGTCATTGTCGTTAAACGTAATACCTATTGACCCGATTTAGAAAGAACTTTGAGAGCTACAAAAGCCTCTCTTAGACAATCTAGTGAGTCCGTACCTTCGAAGAGTTCACCCATGGCTAAGTTGCCTGTTCATAATGTTATGATGCCTGCAGAGATGGCACAGGTCCCACCAGTCCCTAAGACTCTTAGGGACCATTTTATGCCCAACAGTTTTAATCCACCCTCCTGTATCCAAATTCCGCACACATTGAGAATCTCATCTATGAGATCAAGCATGCTACCATTCAGATGCTCCCAACTTTCTATGGCTTAGATAGAGAGAACCCATACGATCATTTGCATGAATTCCTAGGGATATGTTCCACCATTCGAATTCAGGGTTTCCGTCCATAATCCCTGAAACTTTTTTTGTTTACATTCTCCCTAAAGGATAAAGCTAAGCACTGGATCAGTACTCTTGAGTCACCCGTCCCCATCACTACATGGGAACTGCTTCAGAAGTTATTCTTGTCTAGATTCTATTCTGTAGGGAAAACTCATCAGATGAGACGAGGCATAACAAACTTCGCCCAACATGAATAAGAGTCGTTTCATGAAGCATGGGAGAGAATGAAAGAACTTCTAAGGTTATGCCCCCATCACGATGTACCTAAGTGGCAAATAATAGAGTCTTTTGTTAGAGGATTGACTGAGGGAGACACGCAGACTGTTAAATTTGCATGTGGGGGAGTTATATTGAGCAAGGGAGAGGATGAAATGTGGGCGTTATTTGAAGCCTTGAGTGAGGATTCTTTCCATATGGCATCTATGTCCTTAGACAACCGTGATGAATCTGTGTCTAAGAAAAATCCTCCCAAGAAGGGTGGTATCTATAACGTGGATCACCAAGCTTTGGCAAACAAACAAGTAGAGTCTTTGTCTCAAAAGCTTGACTAGATAATAGCTGCCCAAGGGCAATCTTCTAAAGCCCATGTTAAACCTGTCAACTTGGTGTGCGATATTTGCACCGACCCTTCTCATGAGACCCCATATTGTCCTATGGCGGGACGGTACCTTGAGTTCGTCCAAGAGCAAGTAAATACTGCTCAAGGATATGCACCACCTAGGATTCCAATTCTTACAGTCCTGGGTGGAAGACTCACCCAAATTTTCAGTGGTCAAGCCAGCCGAGAGGGTCCAATCCTAGTCAACCTGTGAGACCCACATACAGCGGTAACACCGCTGGTGTTCAGCCATATAGACCACCACATGTGCAACCCCGATACCCAAGCTATGGTGCTCCCCAAGCACCTCCACCCCATTATCAGAGTCAAGTTGTGACTCAACCACCACCACAACCTCAAAGAACGCCTGGTTTCGAGGGACAAGTCTTAGCTACTTCAAAAAGCCTAGAGGCCTCTACCCAACTCACTCATTCCCATTCCCAATCAATCTCAAAATTAGAAACCCAAATGGGCCAACTAGCGGCTTCCTTTAGTCGCAGAGAGGAGGGAAAGTTTCCGAGTCAGGCATTTAGTAATCCTAAGGGGCTTACGTGGCTGAGGGTTCTACTTCTTAGAACCCTCAATGTAATGAGGATGTGAAAGTTGTTACAGTTTTGAGGAGTGGAAAGGTTGTAGACAATAAAGTTGGGGAAATTAAGAAAGTAGAGAAAGAAAAAGAAAAAGAAAAAGAAAAAGAGTTTTATACAAAAGGGGATAACTTTCCCTCAGTATTAGACGATCCATTGGCATCTTATGTGCCAAAAGCCCCATTCCAGTCTGCGTTTATAGCACCTAAGAAGAGAACTAAGAAAGGGGCTAGCATGTCTGATATGTTAGAGGTTTTCAAAAGTGTTCATATCAATTTACCTCTTCTAGATGCCATCAAACAAATTCCTTCCTATGCAAAATTCTTAAAGGAAATGTGCACACAGCAAAGAAGAGAGCGTGTACATTTGTCCAAAACTATCACTTCAGTGGACATAGCAAATGCTGTGTGCCAATTCCAAGCTCCCATTAAAAGAAAAGATCCTGGTATGCCAACCATACCCTGCTTCTTAGGAAGCCATTATATTGATAGAGCGTTGGTTGACTTTGGTGCTAGCGTGAATATAATTCCATATTCTGTTTACGCTAAAATGGAGCTTGGGACACTCCAACCCACACCTACTATTCTTCAATTTGCTGATAGGTCCATTAAGATTCCTAGAGGGGTACTGCAGGATGTTCTGGTTAAGATAGATTCTTTTGTCTTTCCTGCAGACTTCATAGTCTTGGATATGGAGCCCGTTGATGTCAATAGGCCATAAATCCCTGTGATCATAAGAAGACCTCTTTTAGCAACTGCTAATGCAGTCCTTCATTGTAGGACTGGCATCATGAAGGTGTCGTTTGGAAACATGAAAACTAGGCTGCAAGTTTATAGTGCAGCCAATCAACCTCATAACTTTGAGGAATGTTCTTTTGTAGATATCATTGATGAAGTGGTAGAGGAAGCTACACCCTACCTTCTATCTAAGGACCCGTTAAAAACCTGCCTTAGGACCCGTTAGAAACCTACCTTAATTATTTTGGGTTCGAGGACCATGACTTTGAGCAATCATTCATGGAGGTGAATCTCGTCTGAGATTCTACCTCCACCATAGGAAAGATGCCCTGGAGACCTAGGGTCGAGCCACTTCCTTCCATTGCTAGTACCCAATGCCCCACATCTTTCGAGTATCCGCCACAACTTGAGTTGAAGCCTCTACTGGCTAATCTTAAGTATGCCTTTTTAGGTGATAGCAATACCTTGCCTGTTATTATATCTTCTACTCTGAGTTTAGAACAGAAAGGTAAGCTTTTAAAAATTTTGAAGGAACACAGATTAGCCATCGGATGGTCGGTCGCCGATTTAAAGGGTATAGACCCATCAATTTGCCAGCACCGAATCCATCTAGAAGAAGGTGCAAATCCTTCAAGGGATGCCCAGCATAAGCTGAAGCCTAATATGAAAGAGGTCGTTAAAAATGAAGGCTTAAAATTGTTGGATGCGGGTATCATATACCCAATATCTGATAGCGAGTGGGTTTCACCTACTCAATTGGTTCCCAAAAAGTCTGGGATTACAGTGATAGCTAACGAAGAGGGTATTCTAGTCCCCACGAGAGCTACCACTGGATGGAGAGTCTGTATAGACTATAGAAAGTTGAATTCCAAGACTAGGAAAGACCACTTTCCACTTCCTTACATTGACTAAATTCTAGAAAGGTTATCTGGGCAGAGTTTCTATTGTTTCTTAGATGGCTATTATGGGTACAACCAGATCGCGGTTTACCCTGAGGATCAGGAGAAGACTACGTTTACCTGTCCATTTGGGATATTTGCATTCAAGCGCATGTCTTTTGGCCTATGCAATGCTCCAAACACTTTCCAAAGGTGCATGACATCCATTTTTTCCGATATGATCGGAGAATTTTTGGAAGTATTTATGGATGATTTTTCCGTCTTCGATCCTTCTTTTGATGAGTGCCCCTTTCCAATCTCTCTAAAGTTCTAAAGAGGTGTTGCGAGACTAACCTAGTATTAAGCTGGGAAAAAAAGCCATTTTATGGTTCGTGAGGGAATTGTGCTTGGGCATATAGTTTCTAGTAGGGGATTAGAGGTCGATAAAGCCAAGGTTGATTTAATTGCGAAATTGCCTCCTCCTACTGCTGTTAGACAAATCCGGTCCTTTCTTGGACATGCAGGGTTTTACAGGCGTTTTATCAAAGATTTTAGTAAAATAGCAAAACCCTTGTGCAATCTTCTTGCCAAGGATGTGGATTTTAATTTTGATAGAGCCTGTTTAGAATCCTTTGATAAGTTGCGCTCTATGTTAACCTCGGCACCTATCATGCGAGCTCCCGATTGGTCACTTATTTTCGAGCTTATGTGTGATGCCTCCGATTTTGCTGTGGGGGCAATGTTAGGTCAGAGGGTGGATAAGGCCCCCTATGTCATATACTATGCAAGCAAAACTCTCAACGATGCCCAGTTAAATTATACTACAACTGAAAAAGAAATGCTTGCAGTAGTATATGCTCTTGACAAATTCCGATCCTATCTGTGGGGATCGAAGACAATAGTTTATTCAGACCATGCCGCCTTGCAGTACCTACTCTCTAAAAAAGAGACTAAACCTAAGTTGATTAGGTGGATTATCTTATTTCAAGAATTCGACTTTGAGATTAGGGATAAAAAAGGGTCTAAAAATGTTGTTGCAGACCACCTTTCCAGGATCATTGTGGAAGAAGAGAATGACCCCACGCCTATTAGGGATTCTTTCCCTGATGAGCAATTGTTGGTTGTGGATCATAATCCTTTACCTTGGTACATTCACATTGTTAATTATCATGCCACAGGACTTGTACCATCCCTTTGGTCAAAATAGGAAAAGGATCGTTTCTTTTCGCAAATAAAATTTTATTGTTGGGAAGATCGTTTACTGTTTAGGTACTGTGCTGATCAGGTAATCCGTAGGTGTGTTCCGGAAGATGAGATGCAAAACGTTTTGAAGTTCTACCACACTTTAGCATGTGGTGGACACTTTAGTGGAAAGAAGACTGCCACTAAAGTTTTACAGTGTGGGTTCTACTGGCCCACTTTATTCAAAGATGTTATGGACTTCTGCAAGTCCTGTCCTAATTGCCAGAAAATGGGTTCTATGTCTAGAAGAGATATGATGTCTCTCAATCCCATCCTTATTGTTGAAATTTTTGATGTTTGGGGCATTGACTTCATGGGACCATTTCCTATATCTCATGGTTCCAAATTTATCATAGTGGCTGTCGATTACGTGTCCAAATGGGTAAAAGCCGTAGCCACTAGGACTAACGACCATAAGGTAGTGCTGAAATTCCTCCAAGAAAACATTTTCTCTAGTTTTGGATTTCCAAGGGCCATCATCAGTGATGGAGGGTCACATTTTAATAATCGACCCTTTGCAGCTCTAGTAGCTAAATATTCCACTTTACTTTTATAGGCATTGGTTTCGGTCTAGTAGCGTACTCCCCTAGAGTGGACCCCGTTCGAGTTGTGGCTTGGGTTCCCTGAAGGCTTCCTCGTCACGCTCTATCAATTAGAGGGATGGTAAGAGACATGCTTCTCGAAGCCTTGATTGATGAGGATGCAGTTATGCTGCTTACAGATTAGCTTGAACTGCGATATTGGGTTATTGCTTAGAGTATGTCCAGTGGTATGCTCGTGCTTCACAAGACTTTTCCTTACCATCCCCAGACTAGTGGTCAAGTGGAAGTGTTGAATAGGGAAATTAAGCATATCCTAGAAAAAACTGTCAGACCCGATCATAAAGATTGGTCATTGCGCCTAACTGACGCATTGTGGGCCTACAGGACTGCATTTAAAACCCCTATTGGTATGTCTCCTTACCGCTTAGTCTATGACAAACCTTGTCACCTCCCAGTCGAGCTGGAGCACCAAGCACTTTGGGCTATTAGGAAATTTATTTTCGAAATGAAGGAAGCGGGATCTCACTGCAAGCTTCAAATAAGTGAGCTCGAAGAGATCAGGAACGAGACTTACGAGAGTTCAAAAATCTCCAAAGCCAAAATGAAAGAGTTCCATGATAAGCACATCAATAGGAAAACTTTTGAACCAAATCAAAAGGTGTGGCTTTTCAACTCTAAGTTAAGATTGTTTCCTGGTAAGCTTAGATCTCGCTGGGATGGACCGTTTGTGGTAACTAAAGTTTTTCCTCACGGTGCCATTGAGATAATGAATCCTCGTATTGGTTCGTCCTTCTCTATGAATGGACAAAGGCTTAAGCCTTACATCGAGGGTATCACTGATAGTGAGGCCATTAGGGATGGTTTGGAAGTTGAGTCCATGGATTTGGAAGACCCGGCATATAATTTTCAGTAGTGAGGTATTTCACGTCTAGCTGTAGACGTTAAACTTAGTCCCACCCTCCCTTTTCCCTTGTACTTTTGCATTCTTTTATCTATTGTTTGTACTTGCAGGTTATTCTTGTCGCGACGTTCCTTGCACCATTGAGGACAATGTCGGCTCCAAGTTGGGGGGTGTTGTATAATATTTTATTTCCGTTATATTTTATTTATTCATTCAATTTTTTGATAAATAATGATTCATTTTCTTTATTCTTTTGTACATTTTATAGCATTTGTTAGTGTATTTATTGATTGTGCAGGTTTTGGTATTAAATAAATGAGAACTGTGAGTTTTATCGCACATTTATATCATGCCCATTTTTACACTATTGATACACTAAATGTGACTTTACTGTTATTAGCCTGCATTCAATTCATGCACATGCACGAACTTGGTTTAATCTGTATATCTTGCAATTCGAGTATCTGGTTGAAAACTCTTTTATAAAGTGGAGACTGGCGACAATTAATTCAAAAATTTGAACCATTCGATTCATTTTTGGGACACAAATATTCAATATATCATGTCAGTACTTGGTTGTTGCTTTATAGTTATACCTTGCGTATGTGTTTTAATTCCTTGCGTATTTAGAATGCAAATAACCTGTTAATCAGTTGAGAATATTGTGCATAATTTGGAAAATGATTTCAGGCCTTCTTTCGAGTCCTTGTGCCTCGTATATTCTTGCTAGTGTATAGGATCAACCGTAGTACCTTAATTGAGCTTTGCTGAATGGCGTAGCTGAACGTATGAACAGGACCCTCAATGAACGTGCCAGAAGCATGAAGCTGAATTCAGGATTGCCTAAATGTTTTTGGGCTGATGCAGTTAACACTGCACCGTACCTGATAAATCATGGTCCGTCAGTTCCCCAAGAATTCAAGCTACCTGAGGAAGTCTGGACCGTAAAGGAGGTAAACCTTTCCTATTTTAAAGTCTTTGGTTGTGTTTCCTATGTTCACATTGATTCTACTGCCCGTAACAAGCTAGAAGCCAAGGCAAGAAAATGCTTGTTCATTGGTTCTGAGGATGAAGAATTTGGTTATCGGTTTTGGGATTATCAAAATTGAAAAATCATCAGAAGTAGAAATGTAATATTCAATGAACAGGTTCTGTATAAAGATAGGTCAAAAGCTGAACCTGAAGAGAAGCCAAAGAAATCTGAGGTCATTGACTTGGATATTACTCCAGACAATACTGATCAAACCAGGGATAAGGAAAATATTGATCCACAGGTTGAACAAAATACACCAACTACTGCTGTCCGGAGATCTTCAAGGACCATTAGACCACCACAGCGTTTATCACCATCTCTATACTATATTCTGCTGACTAATAGTGGTAAACTAGAAAGTTATGACGAAGCCTTGCAGATTGAAGATTCGATTAAGTGGGAGAAAGCCATGCAATATGAGATGGACTCACTTTAGTCAAATAAGACATGAAAGTTGACTGAGCTACCAGAAGGCAAGAAGGCTTTGCATAACAAATGAGTGTACTAAATAAAAGAGGAACAAAATGGCAGCAAACGTTATAAAGCCAGGATGGTAGTTAAGGGCTTTCAGTAGAAGGAAGGCGTTAACTACACAGACATTTTCTCTCCAGATGTGAAGTTAACCACAATCAGACTAGTGCTAGCAATTGTGGCTGCAGAGAATCTACATCTTGCTGTAATCATGCAATCATGCATTTCCAATTGTATGGCACATCATACATTATACTTTAGGTGTCGATTTCCTCGCAATCATGCATTTCCAATTGAGATTAAGCAATCCAAATGGTTATTTTTCGATGCATATTAGTAGCTTTTTATCGGTGTTTTTCCTTATGTTCAATGTTTTCAATCTTGTAGGAATTTTGTGCAATTGGGGTGAAAATAGTGTAATTGTTGGGAGTTGCAAAGTACGGGAAAAAGACTTAAATTGATGAAAGTTTTGAAGCAAGTTGAGAGGTGATTCAAGATGCAAAAGAGGAGCGGAGCACAAGCTTTATCGATAATGGTCTCTACCATTATCGGTAGAGAAGTCAATCTAAATCAAAATAAACTTCAGCAATTCCAGAATCATGTATTACTGATAATGGAGCTTTCCATTATCGGTAATGGTGGTATAATTCAAGCAGCATAGTTCAATCACTTACCAGAAGACAGGCATTACCGATAGAGAACTTTACATTATCGGTAATGGGCAAGAAACTCCAGTTAAAGAAAAGCAGCAACATTTCATTATCAATAGGAACAATTTCTATTATCGGTAGTGTGATCATCAGCTAGCAACCATTCTTTGAACCAGATTAGGGTCATTATCAATAGTCCTCTTATGGATTATTGGTAATCCATGCATGCAGCAAACCCACCAATTTCCAATCAAGATTCATTATCGATAGATGAAACTAGGCATTATCGGTAGTCCAAGATTTCTTCACTTTAGCTGTGTGCTAAAGTGATTTCAGTTATGAAACCTTTATAAAGAAAATAGTAGCAAAGGGAGAATATTGATTCATAAAGGAAGTTACAATGATGAAACCTTCATAAAGATAGTAGCTGTGTGCTTTTGAGGACTAGCTTCCATCAATGACAATGCAACTAAACAATGTTTCTCCCAATTTAATTATTTAATCTTTTTATCTTTAATAAACCAAATGTCTATAACAGTGAATTCAAGACTGAAGGAGCTAGCTAAATTAAAATAAAAACATTCAAGCTTACATTGAAAACCAATTTAAAAGTATAGCCAGCAAGTAATAAAAGACTCATTCTTTACAAGTTGCAACATTAAATTGTGAAGTTCTGTAAACATAAAACCTAACAACAGCAACCAAGCAATAGTAAAATGCGTCCCTCCACCTCTATTGTCATCGTAATTTTATCCTAAACACAACCAATCTTTAGCAAGAGTTAACAAATGACCCTTGTTAAAAGTAATTTTTTTAAAAATATTTATTAGTTTCATAAAAAGATTAGGTAATTAACCTATACGTGAAAATTGTAGACAACCTGTATTAGATTTAATAAGCATTATACAACTTAAAAAAAAAATTATATAAAACCACAAAGTCAAAATTACATTAATTGTGAATATTGAGTCCCATCTAATATTGTTCAAAGTTTTACAATTCAAATATCATGTATTACAAACAACGTCCATAGTATGTTATGATTCAAACATCATATGATAGGTACAAAGAGATTAAAAAGTAAAAATATTATGGGGGTCGTCTTCATGATACTCCATAAAAAATCATCAAGGTGGCTAGGCCTGCAAAACAAAAGTGAAATAATCAAAGAATGGTTTTAGCAATTAGACTAAAAAAGTTTAGTTTTGAATGAGATAGTTGCAACAACCAAAATGCTATATTTCATATCACACCTATGACCATCACAACACAAGTCAACGCATACGAAATGGGAAAACAATATTTTAAACACCTATATCCAAAATGCTATAGTTTTGAACATGGATAGAATTTAAAAAACAAAAAAAACAAAAAAAATACACATGAGAAAACACAGAGGTATGAGGGCACATACAAGTGAAAAACAAGACACGAACTATTTAAAAATATTACAGGAGAAAGTCTCCCAAATGAAAAACCAATAGAAAAGAACAAATATAATATGAATTAACTGCATTTGTGAGAATTTAATGGTAGCAAATTCTGGGAACCATTTAACAGAAAGAGATCAGAATTGGCCAGACCCAGTTTTCAAAGTTCCAAGACAAGCCCTTAGTTTATATACTTAGCATCCATGATTGAATACAATAGGTGCCTTCACATTGATTTTGAGGGAAAATCTCTTTGAAAATTCTATATTCTAAGTGAATTAGCTATAACTTGTAATCATTATAGAGTAGATGATGTGAGTTCAATTAAATCCTATTGTATGGAAGAAAAAAAGTCTTAGATTTTATCGGTCACCAAAGCTAAAAAAGTTGTCCCTACCTTGTGCAGTAATAATAGTTAATATACGATTTTCAAGGGCAATTCAATCTGAAATTGGAGAGGGAATTGAATGGATGTTAATGTATAGGACCTTTTGGATTATAGCAATATATCATCAAGGAGATTGGCATAGACTGCAAGTATTTAAAACTTTTGCTATGACCATATGTTCAAGATTTTGATAATATATGGTTATTTTGTCAATATATTTATGTCTTTCTTCGCTCTGTCTAGCTTTCGAAGGTTGGCAATGGCATTCATATTAAATGTTTGGCTGCAACCTTCTAGTACTGCTTAATTCTACATGTACCAAAAGAGAACAATTTTTCAAGCATTGATTTATTAAACGTTTACCTGTCTTTGGATGTTTGTGGCCTTGTGGGTATATTTTCAACAAGCAAAAACAAACCAAATCTTGGACTAGCTATTTACTCTCTTCTACTTGCTGTCATTTCTCAAATTTGGGATGCATGTAATGTTAGGTGTTATGGGTCAATTACTACAGAAACTGATTCTATAAATGCTGCTAAAAATCAGAGAATTGGTAACACCCTAACTGGTTTTAAGTTTTCGGGTACTTGGATCGATCTTCTATCGCCCTTAATCATGCTAAATTTTTCAGTTTTATTCCAAACAGATGTCTCCGGGAAATAGCTCAATCCTCCAAGATTTTTGACCTTCATCACAGATATAACAAAGGTATCATGTTTGCATCTGAAAATTCATTCCCTGCAGTTTTCATGATCAGTAGATATTGGGCTTCGATAATTTCTTAGCACTAAACAAATTAAAATGCCATCCTAGTAACTAGCTTAGGCTATGATTAAATTAGCTTTGCCTAAAATCACTTTTGGAACAAAATACCACTCAATCTAAAGAGATGGGTGATAATCACTTGAAGACAATTTGAGGGTTAATAGGATAGTTGGTTAAAACTGGACCCATGAGTTTTTTACCATAATCACTTTGAGTATGAAAATTAGATATGTGAATGGATGGTTTGGATGTAACTAGTTCTAAAATGACTTGTGGGGAGATAGTTCTCCAAAAGTGATTTTAGGAAAAGCTAATCCAAACAGGGACTTAAAGTGGTTAAGAAATTCATTTGTGAGTAAATTGATATTGTATGCTATCATTTTGCAAACTCAATCCATTTCTTATTGAGATAAATGTTCACTCACCAGACACGATTTATTGAAACTAGTGTTGAAACTGCATTAAATTAAGCATTACATCTGTGACATTTTTTTTTGCTCAAGTTGTCAACATATATGGCTCAAAGTACTTATTCTTCTTTTTTCACACGGGTGTGGCATTATCAGAGCAGGGTGGCAACTCCATGGAGCTAGCTAAGCACTAGCTACTTTTCCTAGGACATTGTTTTCAATGAAACCAACAGAGCCTATATGAATTTAACTGACATTACAAGATTTCTTCGGCTCAATTTGGATTGGTAACCCCTCATTGAAAACTGGCATTGGATCTCTACTGAAAGAATTATCCTTGCAACAGAGCTTCCATGTGAATCTGGCATGGTTACCAAATAATGAATTGTAGCTAATGTTTCAATTCTAGAAAACTCATTCCCAGGACACATCCTTGGTCCTCCTCCAAATGCCACAAAACTATATATATGGTGGTGCTGATGCTTGTTTCTCAAAGCGCGACGGATCAAACTTTGATGGATTTGGGAAGATTTTCTCATCCATGGGTGTCATGCATGCTGCCCAGACTACGTAAATATATCGAGAACATGCCTGTCATGAGTTCTTAATCTAGAACCTATTTGGATAAGCTTCTATTTTCTGTTTTTTTGCTTTTAAAAGTGACTCAAAAGCAAAAAAAAAAAAGGGTAGAAGCTCATTCAAACGGGGCTTAAATATCAAACAACAAAAGATTAGAGGATTTTATTCTATCATACTTGCCACCCTTTTGGAATCAGGTATCCTCCATATTCAATATCTTTAAGAGTCCTCCTGAAGGAACAAAATACTAGAGGGGTCATCCTAAGAGTCTCCGTCGCTACTGTCCATGTGTACTTCATTTTGGCTAGGTCATCCCATGTGAGAGGCTCCCCTGAAGACTTGCTCTTAGCTATTTCCTCTTGTTCTGCAATCTCAAATCAAATGATCGATTACTCAACAGTATTCCAATATTTATGTCATTTGGATTTTTAACACAACATGCAGTTAAGTAAGAAGGAAGAAGATTACTGTCTTCAACTTGAGAAAAAACTCGATCTATAATCCAATGGGATTTCCTTGAATCCACAATGAAATAAGAGAAAACTTCGCAATATTATTAAGTAATCATGGTAAGGTAAAGTGGTTATGCCCTTCTAATACAATCCTTTATATGGAGGAAAATCCGACATTCATATTAGAACAAATAATTATAACTCAAAATAAGAAACTAAGATCAGCAAGCCTAAAATGAACAGAGTAAAAAGCTTTCAAGTGAACTTATTAGATGATCAGTGATGGGCCAAATCCTTAAGTTTGATAAAGGAATACCATTTAGATCTAAAGCACATTCTCCTAAGAGAGAGTCATCTTAGATAAAGTCGACAATATCAACTTTTATGCATATATAGAAGATTAAAAAAGAAAAAAAAAAAAGTGATAAGGTCTACCTCATCTTCAGCATATCCCAAAGCTTCCAGTTCAATCAATAATTCTCTTGATCTTTCAAACAAGCCTCTTCTAACCTATACCTTTAATTAAGCCATCAAAATAACCTGCAATACATGAATGTTAGGCAAGCAATACTTGCCTGGGGTATCACAGTTTGTGAGGCTACTTTTTAAGAGATGTCCTACCTTTTATATGATAAATAAAAAGGTAACCATTTTAAGAAGTTTGGGAAATGTTAAATTCCTAGGAAATCAAGATGCTAACCCACTAACATCTAAACATTGCTCAGCCGAAAAAAAAAAGAGAACCAAGTATTCCTTCCCCTTCATCAAAAACCATTACCAGTGAACTACGGTAGTTAAAAATAATTTTTTTGTTGAAAAAATTGTTGTTTATGGAAATAAAATCTTTTAATAGTGTCTTATATACCATTTGAACAGCTAAGTTGGTTAGCAAAATGTTTTCTTGCAAGTGCTCATCTTAAGAGCACAAGGATATTAAAATATTGGATTTGTTTCAAATGTTGTAAAACAGTTCGATTTCATTAGGCCATCCAAAAACTCCCTAAAACCATGAACAGGGAAAGAAAACATAGCTGGTCAGCAACCGGAGCACTAGTTCCCTTTTATAGGGTTAAAAGAATATAGGAATTGCAAAAGAAAATTCAAAATCTGAACCCACTCACCATAACTACACCATTGTGAACTTCTCAGCGACCTTTCACTTGGGCACTAGTTCACTTTCATAGACACATTTTATCTTCCAAATAAATAAATAAATTTACGATGTTAGATTAAAAGGGAAAGCCACTTACCATAGTTTTGGTGCACCCTTGTGAACTTGTAAATGGCTTTTATTAAAGAACCATATTTCATGGACTTCAAAGGTCCCATATGCCAGTAACACAATTGATAAGTGAGAACTCAGTCCAAATAAAGCAAATTTGTGCAACATGAAGCAGAGAACTTCCTCAACACTACAATCCCCTGATTAAAAAGAAGTATGAGGAATCAAAGTCAACTTTTGCAAATTTATTGATCAAGGTTAAAAAAAAAAAAGAAAGAAGAGAAATTACAGTTTCCGTAGTTAGTTTATCCATAGTCTCACACATATGAGATAGCTTTAAATTTAAATAGTTCAAGTCAAGCCTTCATTCAAGTTTCCCATAGTCTACTTCCACGATTCCATACATACAAAGTGTGCCCTTTCAAAATTCACATGCAAGCTTAATTATAAGCAAAAGAGTACAAGAGAAACTAATTAAATCAGCCGATCATTATTTACTTTGATTGCCTCAATCTTCAATTTTGAGCAGGAGATTGTAGAGTAAGAAAACTTCTCCCCTTGAGAAGATTCCCCAAACATTACCTGAGTAAAAAGGGTGCAAGGTTAGGTAAGAACTCTGGCATCACTGCCAAAATTCCACTAACATAAAAGTAAACTACAAATTATATTAATAATAGTTTATAATTTAAAATCAAAACAAACAATACGGATTATTAATAATAGTTTATAGCATTATTTATTAAAATCAGAACAACCAATACGGAATATTTTTCTTAAAAATATGTGTGAGGTAGCCAATTAATGAAAAATTTAATTAGTACAAGAAGTAGCTAGAAACAAGTTAAGCCAAGACAAGTACTCCAAATTGTTAATGCAGAAAGCCTAAATATAGCTTTGAATCGGACCAGAAGTCAACTACATCATAAATTAACAAGAATGATAATCCAATTGCAGTTGACCCTCCAAATTGTTGCAGAAACATTAGCCCAACACCAACCTAAACCAATATGAATTACCCATATATAATCCATGATATGTTGATATATAAACATGCCATATGCGTATTTTGAATAATTTATAAGTATGAAGCTTCACAAATGACCTTTGGTAATGAAAAGATGGATAGCTTTAGCTTGTTCCATGTCTCACCTTCCACAATAAGACGATATATCTTTTGAGTATGCTCGAGCTGCTTGTTTATCTATCACCACATAAAAGATAGATAATTTTCAAAAAAAAAAAACACACTTATTACATAGAATCCTCGAGATATTCAAGAAACTAGAATTGAGGACAGTGGTGATAGACAAGCTATCAAAATGAGTGCATAAACTAATGGGATAGACTTGTAACTTACAAAAAAGGTGGGGAAAGAACAAACTCCTCACTCGAGGGTAATATACAAGAAAAGAAAAACACAAAAGGTCATACCCCATGGCATTGAACTAAAATCAAGCCATACGACAGAAACACAAAAGATCCAAAAACAGGACTCTAATATTGTTGACCAAACCCCCGACAAAAGAAATAATGCCTTAAGGAGGATCTCTTTAAAAGCCCCAAGGTTACACTCTACTCCTTCAAAAAATTTCATGTTTCTCTCCTTCCATGCGGCCAAGAGGAACAAAATTGCACATATAATCTTTCTTCTATCCCCACCCCAGAAGGACTGCCCTTTAAAAAGCTCCAGAACAGTTTTTGGAAGCACCCAATTAATTCTCAACAGCGAAAAAATAGAATACCACAGTCCTCTCACAAAAGAGCAATCAATAAAGATATGATCAATCAATTCCTTATCACATTTGCAAAGAACGCACTGGTAAAGCGGGTACCACCCTTTACTAACCAAATTATCTACAGTGAGAAACTTATACTTCACAATCGTCCTGCGAAAAAGGACACTTTAGAAGGAGCTTTTGAGCCCCACACCAGCTTGGATGGAAAGAGATAGTTGAAGAATTCTAGTCCAGACTCAAGTGAAAGAGTACTTCAATTCATTTTAATTGTACCTCATCTAAGTTCTCATTCACCAGATTTGAAGCACCTTGGTCAGTATCCTTTTATTGAATTAATAAAAGGGAAAAATTTCATCATTGAAAAACTGCACCATAGATAACCAACTTTTGTCATTTCTAAGTCATTATAATTTTTCCAGATCTCAAAGCTTAATTGGAAATCAACCATTCCTATGAGTCCAGATTCTACATATCAAGTGGAGGAAATTAGCATACAATTGACACTTTTTCTTGTTATACATCTAATGATACTAAAGTTTCTTTGATATGCAAATAACCAAATTAACAAATGCCTAAAACAGACAAGAATATATCAGTTAAGGCATTTGTAACTTGAATTATAAGACGGTTAGTAGTAATTCTCCTATTGTTTGAAAGGAAAGTCAATTAGCCTACCATTGTATATAATTAGTAAGCAATAACCTATTGAGATGCAAACATTAATCTCAATTAGAATAAATATGACCACCTAGGCACAAATCTTATCATGTGAGCTAGAGCAAAAGCTGGGATAATTAATCGAAGCTGTTACAAAGAATACATACCAGTTGTGAGGTTATCCCAATCATTTTCTTTGATCCATTCTCGACTAGTTGAATCAATCTGCAAAAAATGAAGTTGAAAGATGGTTATTGAATATTTTTTTCCCCAGCATATTTAAAGCTGCCATCTCATAAGATATTAATAGGTCTAATAATAGAAGCCAGAGAGATTAACTTTTTCTGTCCAGATATCTCCTTTAAATGCTAATTAGCTGAGTACTAGCTTCCAGTAGAGAAGGTTGAAAATCTTTAGTGAGTTAACCAAATTTCAAACAATTGGCTAATATATTTTCTAATTAAAAAAATACCCACAAGGTCATGTAATTGAATATGATGGACATGTGTTGATCCTTTATAAAGCATCACGTAAAGGGAACAACCGAACAAATAAGCAAACAACTTTTTTAAAAAAAATAAAAAAATAAAAAAGAGAAGAGGAGAACTACCTCTTTAAGAGTGTAATCTTGCATAGTTCAACAACTCTAAGTTTGCTGACTCTGTTTGAAACAATTGCCACACTCATCTAGTCATAAGCCATTTGCAAAGGGACCATTGACAACAAGAATAATAAAATTGATGGAGGATATTAAATGCAGATGCATTTAAGATTTTCAAAATAAAGAACCATTGTTTCATGTGTAAAATCTAGTTTTCAAATTATTACATATATATTTTTTTTTTGGCTTGTGCAGGGGGGATCCAAAGAAAATTCTTAATTGTGCTGGGCATCTATACGTACATATTCACACGCAACAGAGAAGGACCATGGAAGGGACCTCAGGGTTTCTTAGAGAGAATCTCCGGTCTCCGGTGCCCTTCCTATATAGAAAAGCAAAGTTTGACGAATTATAATGGCATAAAAATAAATAAATAAATAAATAAAATAAAAACCCACAAAATCTATCTAGAAGAGATAGAAAGAAATCCATACAACATGATAAGCATATAAAATCTTTGACCGACTCAAACTAATTCACACAGCAAGAACTTATAAGCAGTATAATGATAAACTGATTAGAAGCCACAAAAGTAACACCAAAAATCTTGCTCAAAGTTGGTGAAAGCCACTAGTAGTATACATGCCTTTATCACTGTGGGAAAAAGTTAATCTAAGGGCAATACTTCATGCCCAACAAATTTCAAAAATGAACAGTAAATAAAAATATATATACATGCAAAAGCAGTTCCACCATTAGTAACAGAGAAGGAAAATGGAAGGGACCTAAATATGCACTGTTAGAGCACCTCTAAAATGGCTTCAGGTGAGAACGATGGTGGAAGGAAGGAGAAAGGTCTCACTTCTACTCAATATAGCGTCGGAAGGAGAAAGGCCTCGCCTTTACACTCAATCTACCGCTGGGAACGATGGTGGATGGATGGATGGAGAAAGGTCTCGCCTTTGCTCCTGTCAGCACAGGGAACGGTATAACGAGAGAGAGGGAGCGCGCCGAGAACGGTATAGTCTTCATAGTCTTCTATTTATGGCATCATCGATGGTGACGGCAGAGCAAGTACCAGAGATATTCCCATGGCTCAAAACCCAACCTTCAGCTACAGAGTGCCACCCACCCAACCCTAGCTGAATTCCAAGATCCTATCGCCACCCACATGCAACCGAACCCTCACTGCTCGAGCCACGTGCTCCGGTCCAAGGTCTCACCTTTACTCGGCAGCAGCAGCTAGGGTTCTACCCTCGCAAGCCTCGGCCAGTTCAATCTCCAGTGTGCAAATCGGTGAGGCCTAGGTTGCTGCTTGTTTCGATGAGGTCGAAGGATTGGCGGGCCAGAGAGAGAGAGAGAGAGAGAGATCGAGTTGGGCAATTGGCGGGATAGTTGCATCCCCTAAAAGTATATTGGGATATTTTTTTTACATAAATCTTATCTAAGAAAAAAAATATATCAATATATATATATATATACCATGTATATATAACAGTTCCTCAATATCTTCACCATCTTCAGTTTTAATAACAGTTCCAGTGTTATCTGTTTTTATAGCATTTTGAATGTTTGTTCTTTCAGTAGCTGAAAGATAATTATCCCACCAACTCTTGAGTTGTCCTGTAAATCCAGCAATTAATGCTGAAGCTACAGCATGATCACCTATCTCATGAGACTTTGATTTATATGCAGTGCAAAACATAGTCATTTCGTGGAGATAGTTGATTATATGATACTCAGTCATACCATCTATGTTACATTCATAGATCATACCTCCATGATATGTAGCTTGGTGGAAAGTTCCACTTTCTTCCATCTGCATATCTGGATATGTTGGCCTAGGAAAAAAGTTTTTTAAAGGTCTATTTGAAGTAATGTTATGATTTATAGCATTTAAAGTTGCTTCAATCTGAGATGTTTCATCTTCATATTCAGGTTTAGCTTTTTCAATAACAGAAACAGTTCTTCTAGATTGTTCAGGAGTATCCGGAACTCTAGCAACAGTGTCTGTTAAGTTTTCAAGTCAACTTCTCTCCATTCTTGTTATCCCTCTCCCCCTCTAAGATATTCTCCATATTGTAATTTTGGTTATCAAAGCTATCAGGCCGCTTGATCGGTCGTATCTTTTGTAAGTTATTTTTGTTATTTTTCAGTTATATAAATCGTTTTCAGTTATATTATATTTGTGTTCTTTCTTGCATATCATTTCTTTTTACTTACTGGGCGTACATGGTGTCAAAGCCATTTGGCTTGCGGGAGTAGTGATTAGGTAGACTTTCAGACTCCTGTGAGGGTAAAACCTCACGGCGGAAGACTAGAGCGGTAAGTCCCGACGGATAGGGCTGTAAGGCTTAGGTGTCAACCAGAGTTTAGGGGTTTAGAGGTTCACTATGAGCTTCCTTCGTAGATCAATGTCTATGAGATCAGATACTTCCTCTAAGGGGAAACAAGTGGTTAACAGGAAAGAAACCAGATATACTGTAGATGAAAATGCGTTATATGAATGGAAGATACCTAGGGTAACAACCACAGAGATATACCACAGGCCTATGTTACAATTTTATGCAAATATGAATGTTCAGTTACAAGAACAAGATACTGAATGTGATTCTGACTTTGTCACAATACAACTTTTTAACAAAGAAAGTATTGAAAGACATATATCTGAAAACTTCAGATATTTGCATATAGGATTAGTCCAAATAGCTGCTCAACCTTTGGGTAGAGAGGGTATGGACTTATCAGTTGTTATAGTCCTGAGAGATTGTAGATGGTTAAATTGTTTCTAACAACTTGTTAGAAACCTAAGAACATTGCGGCAATCACTTCAAATTGCTATAGCTAGTAATACTCCATCAATATCCATGAAATTAAAAAGTTATTGTTAATTCATTCAAGACATTAATATTTTGAGCTTATTAATACAATACAATAATCTCCTTTATGAGATAAATGCATTCCAATATGGGCCCACTTCAAAAGGCTTGTGGGACCCATATATAAATTAAGTTAAAGTAATTTACTTATGCTTAAAATATAACACAAACTTATATGTAATACATAATAAAATAATTCAATTCATATAGCCAACTAAACACATCATTAGTAACTAACTCTTGATAATCAAAAATTGAAATAACTAAAAGATAATGATAACGAAAAAAGAATTTTATTACATAATCAGAGCTCACCGTATGAAAGGCATTGATAAAATGTAAGCATCGCAAAAATTGTCCTCAAAGTATATGTCAAATGACCCCTTTTTGTTTTTTTGTTTTTTTGCTTTTTTTAAAAATGTTTTTAGCAAACTTTTTACATGATAAGTGATAACAAAATTTATTTGAAATATTTTTTTAGATTTATAATTTTGCCATTTTAAAGAATTAAAAAAAAAAATTGGTGGATTATTCAACCCATACGTATGAGCATTCTGGTTAATGAAGAAGGACAATAGGGCCAATCTTGTAACATGAGAACATGTGGATTTTAGCGGCAGGTCCTGTCAACTGGAGCTAGCACGTGAAGAGGCACCCCAGAAGTCGTGTAAAGACGGCGGACTTATATATGCGTGCTTGTGTGGTGTACATTTAAACAGGACGAAGCCAATACCAGTGGAGTGGGATTGAGGTGCCCCTGAATTTTTTCAGCTCTAGCCATTTCTTTAAAATGCATGGAAATTTGTGATGGATTGTTTTTTGTTTTTTGTTTTTTATTTTTTTTTTCAGCATTTTGCATCAGTAATTCTATGTTTTCAAAATATTATGTGAATGAATCCGATCCAAAGATAATTATGTAAATATTTTTTTGGGACCAAAATACCCTTATATGGACAAAATCATAACCATTTTACCAAGTATGGAAATTTTATAGTACCATAAATTATGGTTTGAATATAATTCTAAAAAAAATATATGAAGAGATAGTTTTTCCAAAGTAAGTTTTTTTTAAAATAAAATTTAACATTAACAGACCCTGAATTAATGTGACACTAAGAATTAAAATAAGTACAAATTAAACTGCGAAAAGATGCATGGAATTAAAAAGGTCTGGGCCACTGGCGTCGTTTCACTATCAAAGATAGAAACCTACATAACTGCATAATTAATTATGTCACCATAATTTCCTCACAAAGCTAGTGTGGAAGAAAGGAGCCTATGGACCACAGATAATTATGACACATTAATTCGACGATCTTGACCTGGCTTAGCCAGCTTGACTTTTTAATGAGTCTATTTAGAAAAGTAGTATACCATTTTAGGGCATCTCCAATAGTGCATCCATTTTTTTTCCTTCAAAAGCCAAATTTTGAAGGAAAAATGTGTTTTTTTCATTTTTGGCTTTGGCTTTGAATGGAGTTGCTCCAATAGTGCATCCATTTTTTTTTTGCTCAACCACCTTCTTTCCACTTATACCCTTATTCATTTTTATCAATTACATCAACTACCCTTCATTCCTTTGTTGGTTGATGAGGGCAGTATGGACTTTTGATCCAAATTTTCAGTTTGGATGCTGCTACAGTTTCCTTCAAATTTGCCCAAATTTGAATACCTACTGTAGCTCCTTTACATTTGGAGGAAGGGTTTGGATGCACCACTGGAGTGGTGTTTTTGCTTCAAAAGCATTCAAATTGGATTTGGCTTTGGCTTTGGATGCACCATTGGAGATGCCCTAATTCAAATTGAAGATATATATATATATATATATGGATCAAGTTCCCCTTACACCCTATTTTGACACCTATGTTTATACCTCGTTTTCAAAACACTATCTATGATAGATATTTTGACGAACCGACCGTTGGATTCAATATCTTTCTTATGCATATCATGTATATCAAAAATCATAGTGATCCAACGGTTAGATTTTAAGAAATGTCACTATAAGAAATGGTTATGTTTTTAATTAATAAAAAAATAATAGTTCTTCAAAATGATATTTTTTAAAAACTAACCGTTGGATCACTCCAATTTTTTTCATACATGACAAACATAAGATAAGTATCTAATCTAACGGTCGGTTTCTCAAAATTTTTTATTTACAATGGTATTTAAAAACGAGGTGTAAATATAGGTGTCAAAATAGGGAGTAAGGAACCTGTCCCTATATATATATATATATACACAAAAGTTATTGAAAACAGAAAAATGAATTCAAATGGACATGATGAGATTAACAAAATTAACAAAATTAAATATTATGGCATGTTTGGTAATTTGGATAGATTCATTACAATTTACATGATATTAAAGATAAAAATTCATTTTTTTTAAGAGAAAATTATCCAAAAGTCCTTGAGTTTGAAGCTCTATACGGTCAGTTTTTCAAAATCCACTTTGCATTGGGCTTGTAAAGGTCACCTTACGAAAAGTTCTATAAGGTGCACCTTATAATATAAGATATATATATATATATATATATATATATATATATTGATTTATATTTTGTGAAAGTTACATACTTGCAAAATTATCTCCAACAATGTAAATGTACTATTGGCTCTAATTTATACATATGTTAGTTTGTTTGGATTATTAGTAATTTTGATAAATTTGTTCAATAAGTTCTTCGGTGTGAATCATTATAATTTGGCTATTTGTTTGAATCTTCAAGGGACTAAATATTTTATTAATAAATCATTCTTATATTCTGCCTTAGAAGAATTAAAAAAAATATATATCTTTTTTTTACTAAATGAGTGGATGCCTCGGGATTAGCATGGGTGCTAAATCCAAATCCATCGAGGGGAACTGGGCTTAAGCCCACAAGGAGTCACCAACGGAAGTAACCCAACCTTTGTGATTTGAGAACCCATGAAGAAGGTTCAATGGGTAGGAACAATCCGTAAAACATCACTCATTAAAAGCACTCCTATATATGAGGAGAGAATCTCCTCCCCATCCCTATGGTGAGAGTGATATTGATGTGACAGTAAGAAAGAGTTTCTCTTAATGAATTCAAGGCAGGCAAACTCCTGCAAGGTATAAGTCACAATACTCTTAGAGAATTCACCTAAGTGAGAAGTCGTCATGAGGCCGCGACTATGGGGTTTGGGCAGACCTCTAGGAACTTCCATGATATCAGATACCAGCGCATGGCCATAAAGAGTGCTAACCCGCGAACCACGTCTCATATCAATACTATGTGTGTGACATGTTGAAGTTTGGTTCAAGGGGTCTAGTTTAATACTTTGTGCACTATGACTCCTCAAATGGAAGTTGTCAACACTAAGTATAAGTTCAAGTCTTAGAGACACCAATACCCATTGCATAGTATATAAGTTGTCATATACTATATGTGTTTTTATATATGGAGATATATTTTAAAGTTTTGAAATTTGTGGGAGATTGTTGAGAAATATTATTTAAAAGAATTAAAATTTCAAAACTTATATTTATGATTTTTAATATTTTAAATTTATTATTTAACAAAATTTAATTAGATGTTACAAAATCTTTATTGGCCTATTAAGTCACTAGCCGTTACATAACGACTATTTTTTTGCCTATAAATTGAGGGGTTCTTTAACATAATTTTTACAATTTCATTTTTATGATTCTACACTTTCTATTCTTCTATTCTATCATATTTTCACTACATTATTATTATATTTTGGGCAACTTGATTGAAGATAGGTTCATTTGTCTTCCAATGGTCGTACATATTGAAGACCTAGTTGTAATTAAGCTATTTGGGATCGTATTTTTGAAAGACTATTAGCCGCTATAACCTATACTTAGGGAAGCAATAGTACCTTTAGGACAGCGAGTCATCACGTGCATATTGTAATGGTGATAGGAGGTTTGGGATGAGCCTATTGAAAACCCGGCCGTTTTATAAATTGATTATTGTAGATTTTAGCTTATGAGAAATTAAGGTTGAAGAACTAAAATTTTACATGCAAATTTTTTTTGGCAACATATAAGAGCATCTCCAATGGGGGTGCCATTTGAGCTGCCAAAGCCAAAATTTGGCTTTGGCACCCAAAACAGCAGCCCCAATGGTATGCCATTGCTCATGCCAAATTTTGGCTTTGGCAGCCCAAGCCTCCGAATTTAGGGGTGAGTATGGCAGCTACCATTTGAGCCACATAAGCTTACCCGCCACTCCAACTAACCCCAACTTCCAAAATGACAAAATACCCCCAAAAAATTGTGTTTAGCAGCCAAGAAAATTCAAGAAAAAAAAAATCACATAAATAAACTTATATCAACACAACAACATGAACAATAAATTCACGAACAAATAACCATCAAATATATCCATGGAAACCAAATCAAGGAAAACAAATCAAGGAAAACAAATGGATGAATTTGTACTCACGTGTTGAACATATGAATTTGTACTCCCATCACCTTTCTTGCCTCTCGGAAAATGGCCAAATAATCACTTTCCTGAGAAACAAACAGATCCCCATATATGCGAGCATCATGGCAGTAGTTCCCGTGATCAAACGCATGTTCTCTTCATTACTGTCCGATCAAACCACTCCATCCCAAACCCTAATCTCATACGTCTTTTCGATCCTCAAAGAGATTCGGTGAGAGAGTGAGAGAGGGAGATAGGGTTGCAGAAAGTTACTCATTTTTGGGGGCTGATTGGGAGGAAAGAAAACCCATAGAAAAGTAAGGGAAAGTTGAAGAGGGCGGGAGGGTTCAGGGTAAAGATAAGGAAACTAGGAAGGGGGGAGTGAGAGAATGACCGAGTGATTTAGGGTTTTAAGTTTATAGCGAAATTACTCTTTTAGCCTTCTAGGCTTTAAGAGTTTATAAATAAGCTAGGGGTATTTATGTTATTTTGTGCCCTTTTTAATTTTGATAAAAAAAACATTGTGTGCAATTGAGAGGAAAAGCATTTCGAGAATTTAAAAAAAAAAATGAAAATTTTGTATGCAATTGAAAATTGAAATTTTTTTGTATATATATCAAAGTTGCTAATATCAAATACATCTAATGCAAGATGCATCAAGTGCTCTCTTCTAGAGCCATTTGCAGAGAAAATTTTGGAAAAGTAACCGTTGGATTAGATACCCTTATCATTTATATCATGTCTAACAGTGATCCAACAGTTGGTTTTTGAAAAAAATGTAACTTTAAAAAACTGTAACTTTTTTGTTCTTTAAAATGTTATCATTTTTTCATAGTCAGATTTGTCATAAACTAACCGTTGGATCATTATGATTTTTGCCAGGCATGACATACATAATAAAGGTATCTAATCCAACTGATAGCTTTCCAAAACTTTCTTTGCAAGTGGCTCTACAAGTGGGCACCTAATGATTAGAATAGAAGAATATTAGTTAATTTTATGCGTAGTAAAAAACATTCAAAAATTAAATTAGGATAAAATATTAATTGCTTACATTACGAGGAATAAATATATTTTATATGTTCTTTTAAAAAAAAATGAGAAGTAGTTGGAAGTTAGTTAGAGCATGAGGGTAAAAATGTCAAATAGATGGAAAGTGCCAACTTTTGGCATTTATGCATTGGAGCATCTTGGTGCCATAATTTGGCATTAGCACTATTTGGTTCTATTTGGGGTGCCAAATTTTGGCTTTGGCACCTCAAATGGCATTTTTGCATTAGAGATGCTTTAATAGGGGAAACATTTTAGGAGTTCGCCTAGGGCATCCAAAATCTCAGGACCGGCCTGACTTGTACCCACATGATACCACCTTGCCTCTTTGAGGTATGCCTTACACAGATCTACCCACTAAAATAACACTACAAGAAAAATTGGCTTTAGCAACCAATATTTAGTTAGGGTCGAAAAAATCATTGTTAAATGTTCCTTTAGTAAGAATTATTCATTGGTCCTTGCTAAAAGTTTAATAAATTTCAAAATATCCTAATTGGTAATATCATTTAGTTAGAGTCATCCAATAATCCTTACTAAAAGTCATTTTTAGTAAGCTTCATTAGGTGACCCTAACTAAATGTCATTTTTTAGCACTAAAAGATGTCTAATTTTATTTTATTTTTTTACAAATTTTCATTTAAAAAAAAAAACAAGCTAATTAACTAAAAATACGTTTAAAATATTATTTAATACTAAGTAACTAACGTAATTCTTCGATTGGGAATTTTTTTTGTTGGGAAAACAGATTGAATGAAAAATAAGGTTATCTTTGGTATTTTATCTTTGGGGATTATTAGCACATTGGTTGTTTGGCCAGATTGAATGAAAAATAAGTAACTCACATGCTCCGCTTTGGTATCCAGCAATATGCCAATCCTAAAAGGACGTTGAATGAAAAACTCTTCGGCACTCTGAAGAGAACACACTTTTGGTTAACACAAGAGAACACACTCTCTCTCTCACTCTTACCCGAACGCTTCTCTCTCTAGCCCTCATCTCGTCTCCAAAATGGGCTAGGGTTCAGCTCATCGAATTCGATTACGCCTGGAGGGGATAGGATTTCTCTCTCATTCCAAATTGGTTCAAATCTGGTTCAGCTCTTTCTTTCAACTCTGTTTCAGGTTGGTTTAAATCTGGCTCAAATCGGATTTCTCTCGCTCAATCTCTGTGATTAATTTTCATTATAATTGGATTTGTTTTGTATTTAATCTATTTCTCTTTATGATTCGTCTTAGATCTGTCTTAGATATGTGATTGTTTCTCTGATTTTCATGTATTTGGCCAGATTCATTTTAGGTTTTCTTCTTCTACTTCTTCTTATATGTGAATCTCTGATTTTTCCCCTTTTGATTGGTTGATTCCTTCTTTGAACGGTGTTTTGTATTTGATTTTTTTTTCTTTTTTGTTGCTTCGAATCTAGTTGTTTTTAGCTGATTCAAAGTTGGAATGTATAAGACGCAACCAAACAAATAGATATTTCATAATAATAATGAAATATTAATTAATTAATTAATTATTTATTTTTGCAAGAAACATATCTACAATCTGCACTAGAAAGAAATAATTAATTTTTGTAATATAAATTATTACTTTCATTATATTAGAACATTTTTCGTGTCAATCTTGCCAATGAAATGTATTTTTCCTCAGATATTAAGTTAAACTATTGGTTACCAATTTGTCTCAAGTTGGTTTAAAGTTAGGTGACTTAGGGCACAATTGAACTGTGGTTTTGGAGTGGTATTGGAGCAGAAACAATACCTTTTAATGGAGGAGGCTGCAATTAAGTTCCAAAGTCGAGTTTATAATATATAATTGGATATCGCCAATAGTCCAATTATATCGCCAATATGTTAATTAGAATACTTCTGTCAAGGACTCCCCAAATATATATGTGACTAGCGATGCCGCTGAAGCCGCAGCTGCCATGGTTGTGACACTCAACATGGCCAGAGCGACCCCCTGCATTCCCATATTTCCTTCAATTTGATTGATCCATCGTGAAGCATTTAGTAACAAGGATTATTCATAGTACTTCCTGCAATCTGCATGGAATGAAAAGTCATGCCCAGTTCTTCAAGTTTACAAATATTAGGTAATTATTTTCTAAACTATAGAACAACTTTAGTGGTGTATGTTTGTCTCAACTTGAATTTCTTTGCCCTGTTTTTTCCTATCTTATTTCCATAATGAACACTTTATTATCAGTATTGGATAGATCATGATTCCTTATATGTAGATGGATTTCATAGCATCAATAGTATTAAAATGAAAGTGTTATGGATTCTGATTCTATTATGATTTAAATTCATCAGCATTAAAAATTAGATATGGATTCTGATTATATTCTGGTTTAAATTTATTCGTATATATATTTAAAATGAAAGTGTTATGGTATTTTAATTTGATAATGGTTCATCGAATTAATCTTTTCATATAATTAATTTTCTGATAGAAACAGATCCAGATCAGCTTCCACTTTTGAATTTGGAAGCCAATCAATTAAGGAAACACTTAATAGTTAATACTCAGTTTAATTTAGTTAGTTCTTATCAAAAGTGCTTTTAATATATGTCACCATAATAGTTAATACTCAGTTTCCACTTTCTAGCTTTTTGCCCTTTTTAGTTTTTAGTAGCAAAATCAACGTAGCTCTTTCCTTAATTAGTAACTAATCCACATAATGTGCTGGACCTGCCTAACTATATATATGGATGAACAGATTGAAATTGAAATTAATAGAACAAAGAATCAGTTATCCATTTTGAGTTGAATTACAAAAATAACTTTACTGATTTCCAAACTTTATATCTTCTCACATAGTTGTAATATGAACAATGGTTATTGAAAGGTGATGTTGTGTTGAAGACTTGAAGCGGATACGTCGATAGATAAAAGTTGGATTAAGAAGCCAAGAAACACCGTTGAATATGAAGCTGGGGTTGTTAAATTTTTAGATTTTGTATTTGCTCATTCAAAGTTTGGTAATAAAATCAAATGTCCATGTGTTAGGTGTCGTAATGGGATCTTAAAGGATAGAGAGAATGTACATGTAGATTTATTATGGCTGGGGTTAATGAAGACATACACCCTTTGGGCATGCCATGGGGAGGATATTTATGGAAATGAAATTATCAGTGATGAGTCTGATGAGGGTGATGATATGCGAGGAATGTTAGAAGATGCATTTGGAATGTTGAATCTATCAGGTTGAGTCTGAAAGTTGATAAATAAAATAAAAACTTGTGGATTTGAGTTGATTGCTTTGATAGGAACAGGGCTACTTAAAAACTTGTGGATTTGAGTTGATTGCTTCGAAATGGATAATGTAGCTTCTGATTTTTGAATCAATGAACTTTAGAGGCCACTAATTGAAATGGGTTTATGCTATTTACTATATTATAATATCTTCCCATTATGAATTTATTTATCTGATGGTTATGATTTGCAAATTTTTTAGTTGTTATATTGTGAAAGTTGTTCTCATTACCTGAGAAATGAATATTGCATTTTCTTTTGTAGTTGTATGTATTAGGGATTGCCAATATTGATATGTACATAATTGCTATTTCCGCTCTTACAGACTTTTTTTTATAATCTATCTTCCTAGAAAATCAATCAAACGTGGTATTATTGTTCGTTTCATTGGATATGATTATCAACTGGGTAAGCTAGATTCATGTATTGTTTTAGTAATGCTTGACTCATTTTCTTGATTCCTTAAGAATCTAGTATCTATCAACCTTATTGGGGAAATTAAAGTGATGATAATTGGCTGTAATGCTTGTGGTATCGACTCTGAGATTTTTACCTATTTTTGTAAAACAATTTTGACTCATTTCTGTCTTGTCTAAATGTGGACATCCTTAATGCATAGATTTATGTCTCATCCTGTAGTTCTTTAACATTAGTGCTTGTCTTGTCGCAACATTTTTATGCACACTAAAGCAGAGGTATTGACTGTTTGAATCTTGATCCAAACTTGAGTAATTTTTATTCCTTTTCTTTTATTCTGTTAAGTAGAGGTATTGACTGTTTGAAAAATTATAATTTTTCACTGCTCGTGCGATATTATATGACTTGATTCACTATCTATAATATGATATACAAGTCTTTCAATTTGATCAATATTGTATGCTTTGAACTAGGATTCATGCTTGGATTAAAATAAATTATAAGTTACATTTCAAGTTTTAGAAAGTGCCTGGGAAACTTTAAAAGTCTTAACATTTTATAGTGAATAAATAGTGAGCTGAATGAGTATTCCTAGTGATATCATATGGAAATCTATGTCACTGACTCGTAGTCTGCTTATTTAGTTTTTTAGCCCTATGCAATCCAACCAATCTGACCGAAGCTGCTTTGGTTGAGTGCTTGGGAAGCTATGTACTTGCTTTTATTTTATATGGGTGGCAGTAAAGAGGCAGCTGCAAACTCAAAATCCACTTGTTGAAACAAGTAGTTAAACCTTTTTTTCCAAAAAATTTTGAAGAGAGATGTTGACATGATGCATATTTCAAACAGGGGAGGCCATTCTGTATTTTTGTTCTTTCATGAAGTACTGTGTCAGGTTTTATGCTCAAAATATTGAATTTTTTTTTTTCAGTTCAGATCATTGAGGCAAAATCGATTTTTTAGCTGTTTTGAGTTTGACAGAATTACTGGGTTGTCATCGATTTTCTAGAAAACAACTCACTTGGTCTAGTTGCTTGATTTCTTGTATTCTATAAATTTTTGTTTTTGCTGTGGCTTATTTTTGTTTCCAGCAGTGAAATTTAGCATGCAGTATCTTCATAGTGACTGCTAGTGTTGCTATCTTGCGTGTTTAGAATTTTGTGCATTTGATCTTTTTGAGTTTCACTCCCCTTAGATAAAGATGCTACGGAGTATTTGTTTAGTGGACAGTGAAAAACAGGATTATTAAATTTTAACCACCTTGTTTGGTTTGGGCTTTATTTCACGTGTAAAGGTCATCTGGTATATTTTATTTTTTGTTGTTTTATTTACAAGATTTGTAATTGTGCATTAGGTTGCTATGGATTTGAACTAGTTCATATCCTGTTGTGCAGTTAACATGTTCTTGTTTTTTAAGTTTAAATTGCTTTTTTCCCTTCATCAAGTTAATAATCAAATATTGTTTACTTTGAAGCAGATTTTGAAAAAACTATGCGATCATCCACTTCTCATGACGAAGAGAGCTGTTGAAGATTTACTAGACGAGATGGGTTCAACACTAAATCAGGATGACCTTAGTGTAGCAGAAAAATTGGCTTTCTTGTACATTGGAACTTTTTTTTTTTTTTTTTTGGTAAAT
>JAESVK010000435.1:72779-86593 GCA_017140935.1 Hamamelis virginiana | reverse complement strand
AACTTTTTTTTTTTTTTTTTTGGTAAATGTTCAATTGTTGGGTCTTTCAAAATGTATGTCAAAGAAACATTTAAAATTGTGAATAAAGGTTTCCATTTTTGTATGGTTGAGAATCATTTAATATTAGGTCTTTCAAAATTTTTCCAATAATTTTATTCTATTAATTTTTTTATTTTTAGTTTTAGCCAAAATTTTTAACAGGGGCCTATAATCCTAACTAAAGGTATGTTGGTTGAAATTGCTAAAGAGTTTATTTTAGTAAGGGTCATGGTCGTTGCTAAAGGTTTTAGCCACGGTATGCTTTAGTAACGCCTAGTAAGGATTGGCCGATCCTAACTAAAGGTTTTAGCAACTCAAAATTGGATTTTAGTAAGGATAGTCAACCCTTACTAAAGACAATTTTTCTTGTAGTGTAACAAAAACAGTCTAATAAATCATTATATGTTTAGTAAAATGAATTGGGCAATTTCCATGACTAATCCTAAGTTTCCAAAATATTACAACTACGAACCCGATCCAAAACATATTACGGTTATACACCTATTAATGTTTTTTTGGATGAAATTACTCTTAAAATTGAAGTTTGATCAATTTGTATAGGATCCCCAATTTTATGTATAATCCCCAAAAATAAATAGAATCTTCAATCCCCAATTTATCTAATAATTACCAATTCCCAAATTTATGAACAATTCCCAATATTGTTAAGAATCCCCAATCCCCTATATGTCACGTCAACATTTAATGCTGGTCATTTAATGTCCCTCGAATTTTTAATTACAAAAAATTATTACACATAATCACCAATTTAACACGTAATCCCCAATTTTATAAGCAATCCCCAATTTTTTGCAGAGTCCCCAATACCCAATTGCTGACGGAATACCCAATTTATCACAAAATCCCCAATACCCATATTTGCACAGTATCCCCATGTGTACACATAATCCCCAAAATTAAATATAATCCCCATTCCCCAAATTTATACACAATCCCCAACTTTTCTAATAATTATCAATTCCAATATGTCATATCATGCAAGTCATTCATTCAGTTTGCGCTTTCCAAGAACATCAAATCAATTAAATCTGGTCTACTCTATTGGGTATTCTTAGTAATATAGGGGATTGGTGATTATTTGTAATTCTGGTGATTCTTTGTATTATTGGGGATTGAGGAATATTATACACAAAATTGAGGATTGAGTTGGTTATTGGGGACTCTTCAATTTTTTTTAAGAAAACTGTACCAAATTTTGACCATTTCAATGGTCAAATTGTAATTACCCATATGAGTGAAGGATATTTATGTCCTAAAAAAATATTTTCGTAATATGTTTTGGGGAGGGGCTATTTGCAGCACAGCATTTACTAAAGGCAGCTCATTTAAATTTTTATTTTTTCAAATTTACCCTTTTCTAACTACAGCCCACTAAGTTTTTAGGCAACCCATTACTATACAAAACAAAAGTTTTGAAATGCCATGAATGCCCCAAGTCTAAATATAAGACACAATTCTATTTGCAACCCATTATCCCCAATGTGAACCAGCTTCCCCGTCGAGATCATGTTACGCTGATGTCCACGTCATCACCGCGCGTGATTTGGGATTTTAGAAAACAAAGGAGTCGCCACCTTATTTTTAAGGAATAAGGAAAGTATAAAAATATTTTATTTCCAATAAAACAAAACAAACTACATTCAATGAAAAGACAGCCTATGAACCAAAGATGGATCCGGGGGCTAGGTTACGACGTGGGAAGGTTCCAAGTTCTTACTTGTAGGCACCCACCTCGCCCTAATTAAAGGACTTCTAATTTATTTGGGCTATTAAAATCTTAATGCAAACAATCTTAAATAATCTAATCAATCAATGAAAATAGCAATATAAATGCAATAATCTATATTAATAATAATAATAAAAATAATATACAAACAAAACCTAAAAACCTAGGACACCCCATTAGCATCCTAGGGCGGACTTGAGCTCTATTAGCACCTACGTATCCTACTAGTGTTACCTACCAAGTGTCAAAGTCCACGTAGTTCAACTACCCTAGGACTCTCCTATTGTAACAAATCACATCATTTGAAAGTATTCAACTTTATCCAAGGCTCTATCTTCGAGGGTTTTTATCCGTTTGAAAATGTTTTGCAAAACAGTTTGATAATTAAAAGATTTCCAATGCAATCAGAATTTTAAAAGACAAAACTTATCTTTTAGAAGCAAACCTTAATTTAAACCTCTTTTTCAAATTGATCATTATCCATGGAATTTCATTCCAAAATCATTTATTTTTCAAAGATATTATTTTCATGGGAAAACCATTTAATAAATCAATTACTTTCAATTAAAAATCATCTTTAAAATCCATCTTGAGGATAGACTCTTAATCTCGATAAAACATTTGAATTTGAATGCGACTTTTACAACAGAGGAAAGTCCTAGGAAAGGTCAAGTGACCTTCCTAATCATAGGGTCTCTAACTAACCCTTAAGTTAATTTAAAGTCCTAAAATACTAATGCAATGCATGCTGAAATTTAAATAAAATAAACAAATATGCATGAAATCAATTCTAATAATGCATGAAAAATACTCTTAATGCATACTAATTTAACTATGTGAATTTAGGCATATTTCTAAGTTGGATTTGACCCTAAAAATAATTTTTAGAAGTCATTTAAAGGCATAAACAAACCTGGATAGATTTGAATACAAACTTTAAATCATTCTAAAAACCCTAAAAATAATAATAATAATCATGACAATGACCTAGCATGCATCCTACATGAATATGCTATAAGATAAAATATAAAAATCATGCAAAACATGGCTTAAAAATGATAATTAAGCCATTTTAAAGTATATATTCAAATCTGGACAGATTTGAATACATGCTTTAAATGACTTAAAAAAAGAGCATTATTAATCCATGGAAAATACTAAACAAATGTCATAATATGCATGCTATCAAAATATATGTATTTCATCTACAAAATATACATGAAATCATGGCTTAAAAATGCTATTTAAACCTCATTAAAGTCCATGTTCAAATCTGGACAGATTTGAACCTTGACTTTGTGGGACTTAATTAGCATGATTAATCCACTTTAAAATAATAAATAAAAACCTAACATACAACCTAACATGCTTGACTAGATTATTATACAAAATAACATCAAAACTAACAAAAACATGCTTGAACAATTAATCTAAACACAAGGAGAGGATCTTACCTTCGCACGCTCCCTCGTACACAATTTAAATATTTAAACTATCACATCCATATCAAGTGTTTAAATAATCATAAAAGCATGAAAAATAATGACTCAAGACTCATCACATATCAAAAAATAATGCCTCAATATACTCACATAATCATTAATATCAATGATCATCAAATGAACCCCACAAGATATCAACAATATGCAAATATATTGATGATTACTCTAAGCATGCTTACATACATAAAATCATAATAAACAACTACTTAATCAAATCTATATACTCCTAAACACACAAATATGTTGCTGTCCTATATTAAAAAGCACACATATATATCATATTCTAATATACAAACGCATTAAGCAAATAACAAAACAATCAAACCCAACCTAATATTATCCTATCATGCATAAACAAATAAGAAACTATCCTAACATAATAAACACATAAAAATGGAAGTTAGTTTATCTCACACGAAGATGAGCTAAACTTCCACCATGGCATGAAAGAGAAGATTTACATGGAAAAATCATAAACGAAGCTAGGATAGGACACTTACCCTTCTTCTTCCTTCTTGGCTACCTTCCTTCAAGCTCCAAGCCTTAAGTTCCTCTTCTCTCTCTCTTCTCCAGTACTCGTTTCCCTCTTGAATGGTGATTAAAAACGTAGTAGCCTCTCTGATCTCCCTTTCTCGAACTCTATCAAAGTATATTTATAGAGCTAGGGTCAAAAATCATTGAACGGTTAGGATTAATTCATTTAAAAATCATCCTAGGGTTCTCAGACTGAATTATCCTCGAATTAATTCAAAAAAATTGAGCAAAGTCGGGTAAAATAGGTGAGAGAGTCCCAAAAATCCAAAACACACAAAATGGGGTCGGGCATCCTGATGGCCGTCCTAGCCTAGACAGGAAGCAGTCCTAGCCTAGACGGTCACCATGTGTGACATTCCCCAATTTCCTCTATTTTCAAGGATTTTTTGAATTTCAACTCTATCTTGCTCATTTTCAGTCCAAATCCTATGGTTCAAAAGCCAAAACGACCGTGTTTTGATCATCTTCATTCCTAGAAGGGTTTTGGGTCAAAATTTTTTTTTTTACCATGGTCAAGGGTTTTAGTAAAAAGCTAGCCGATTGACCCGGTTGTGCCAAAATAGGTTATATGACCATTCTCTGTTTTGTAAAATTGATCAATTAGGCTTAACCCACTTCTAAAAAGTATGATTTTATTATGAAATTGATACTTGAAAACACCTTTTGAAGATCTTTGATTTTAGTGGAAAGGACCAATTCATGGTAAATTTGGATGAAATCTCGGTTCGGCTCATTCCTGCCCGTAGGATTGATTTTGGGCGAACTCATCCCAACCATCCAAAAGTTCAATTGACACTCCAAATACACTCCATATATCCATATAAACTCCCTGAAACAATTCGTTTCAAATTCGGAGATCATTCGGAAATTATACCAGAAAAAAAGACGAAAATGCCCCTCAAGTCGCAAAAACCCTAATTACCTATCGAGCTCTCATCAGAATGACATGAAAATTTATAGGGATATCTTATGATACCTCAAAAGTCAAATGCAATGCAAATGAATCGATTCTAATTCAAATGTATGCATGAAATAATGAATTATCATTTTTCCCTGGAAAAGGATAATTTTGGTAATTTGGTCTTTACAAGTCCAATTCTCCACTAGATGATCAACTCTTCAAGTTAATCACTTTCAAAAACATATGATAAAATGATTGGTAAAAATGGGGTGTCTACACCCAACACTAAACCTAAAACATATTACCCAAACACTTTCATTTTAGGTTTGTTTGTATATTATTGGCAAACATTATATTTGGATTAAACCTGCTTCAAACATGAAAAGTAGCACTCTATAACCATTATGGTGTGATGGTGTTATGAAAAAAACTCATATTTCGATCGGGAACTAGAAAAAAAAAACTATGTTCGTGTTCGCATTCGGCCTTGTAAGTCCGAATATTAAGCTTTAGTATTCAGTAAGCCAACACCGAATGTGAAGCTTTAGTATTCAGTAAGCCAACACCGAATATGAAGCTTTAATATTCGGTAAGATAATGCCGAATATGTTATTGCCGAATATTAAACCTACATATTTGGCGTTAGCTTACCAAATATTAAAGCTTCATATTCGGTGTTGGCTTACCGAATATTAAAGCTTCACATTCTAATTTACCAGGCCAAATGTGAACACGAACACAGTTTTTTTTTTTTTCTATTTTCTGATCGAAATATGAGTTTTTTTCGTAACACCATCACACCATAATGGTTATAGAGTGCTACTTTTCAGATTATGAAGCATGTTTAATCCAAATATAATGTTTGCAATAATATACAAACAAACCTAAGAAAAAAATATTGAGGGTAATATGTTTTAGGTTTGGTGTTGGAGTAATATGGTGTTGGGGGTAATATGGGTTGCTTATAGTATTTCTATTATGTAATGGGTTGTATTTAGTAAAGAGGTAAAATGAGTATATTAATTAAATTTTTATTGTGCTGCATTTAGTAAAAATACAAATGAGTGGGTTGTACTTAGAAAATGGGCTGCCTTCAGTAAAAGGTGGGCTGCAAATAGCCCCTCCCTATATTTTGGATCTAGTTCGTAGCCATAATATTTCGGAAACTTAGGATTATTAATGGAAATTGCCCAAAGGAAATCGTAAATCTTCTTTAGAATTTGCTATTCCCAAATTTTTTTTGTTTTCATACTTAATGTTGAGAGAAAAGTATAAAACTCTGTATTAAGAATTGTAAATTGTACAATGAAGTAATGAGCCTTATATAGGCAACTGGCAACTAACCTATACTATATCGTATATAGTCTACTATACCGTATATACAATATATATACATTAACATCCCCCCTCAAACTCAAGGTGGGTGAAGACAAACCAGTTTAAGTTTGGAAACTAAATCTGTAAAGCGACCGGGAGGATGAGCCTTAGTGAAGAGATCAGCAGTTTGCTCAATAGATGAGACAGAAAGAAGGCGGACAGTGCCTTGGCCAATATGATGACGAACAAAGTGGAAATCAATCTCGATATGCTTGGTGCGATCATGGAATATATCATTGTATGTAATTTGAATGGCACTTTGGTTGTCACAGTAAATAGGAGTGGCAGAAGAATGAGGGACACCCATAGCTTCGAGTAGCCAGCGAAGCCATAGAAGTTCTTGGGTAGTATCAGCAAGAGCACGGTATTCAGCTTCAGTACTGGACCTGGCAAGGACGATTTGCTTCTTACTACGCCAGGAGATAAGAGAGTCACCAAGAAAGAAGCAAAAGCCAGTAGTAGACCGACGATCAGTAGGATCACCAGCCCAGTTAGCATCGGAGTAGGCTCGCAACTCTAGAGAAGAAGTGGCAGAAAAGTGAAAACCATGAAAGAGAGTGCCCTTTATATAACGAAGAATACGAAGAACGGCTGCAAAGTGAGTGGAGCGAGGAGCTGACATGAACTGGCTGACAATGTGAACAACATAGGCAATATCCGGGCGAGTGACTGTGAGATAGATAAGACTGCCAACCAACTGACGATAGAGGGTGGCATCAGGCAGTAAGGTACCATCAAGAGGAGTAAGTCTGGCATTGGTCTCAAGAGGAGTAGAGACTGTCTTGGCATCTGTGAGTCCAGCACGAGTGAAAAGATCTGAAGCATACTTGGCTTGTGATAGATAGTAACCATGTGAGTTAGATGATATCTCAAGACCGAGAAAATAACTGAGAGAACCAAGATCTTTCATCTCAAAATGTTGATGAAGAAAGGATTTGAGTGCAGAAATGCCACTAAGGTCATTGCCAGTAATAATCATATCATCAACATAGAGCAAAAGAAGAGTAGTGCCGGTGGCTGTCTGTCTAATGAAGAGAGCAGAATCATACAGACAAGAGATAAAGCCAAAATCCCCAATAACAGAACTGAACTTGGCAAACCATGCCCGAGGAGCTTGTTTCAGTCCATATAAAGCTCGACGAAGTCTACAGACCTTATTTGGAGGATGATCATACCCAGGTGGAGGCTGCATGTAAACTTCTTCAGAAAGATCACCATTGAGAAATGCATTTTTGACATCCATCTGGTATAGGTTCCATTTTTGAATAGCAGCAATAGCAAGTAAACTGCAGACAGAAGTAATACGAGCAACGGGGGCAAAAGTCTCTTCATCTTCAATGCCATGTTCCTGAGTAAAGCCCGTGGCTACCAGACGAGCTTTGTAACGCTCGATTGAACTATCAGAACGGGTCTTGATTTTGTAAACCTATTTACAACAACGTCCTGATCCGTAGCTACATCGTCCTGATCAACCTTCTTCATTGGCTTCGCTTCCACCCATTTGGTAAAATAATCCGTAGCTACAATGATAAAACTCTGCATTTTAGACGATGGGGGATAAATTTTACCAATTAAATCCATGGCCCATCCGCGAAAAGGCCATGGTTTAATAATTGGTTGCATTTCCATTGCAGGCACCTTTTGCACGGGGCCATGTTTCTGACATGCGACACACCCTTTAGCATAATTTATGCAATCCGACATAATCGATGGCCAATAATGTCCGTGTCTACGTATTAGCCATCTCATTTTGATGCCGTCTTGGTGAGCGCCACAAATGCCCTCATGCACTTCAGCCATAACCTTCATTGCCTCATTTTTATCCAAACATCTTAGTAATAAACCATCAACCGATTTTCGATACAACACATCCTCATAAATAATATAATTAATAGCCATGTGTTTCAATTTTTTATCGGCTGTGCCATATGGATTTTTTAGGTATTGGATAATCGGCGTTCTCCAGTCATCATTAATTTCTACTTCTTGGTCACAAATTAATACATTATCTCTTTGGCGTACTGATGGCAGAAATTTCTTTTGTACTAAAATCGTTCGGTCCATCACATCCGTTGACAATCTTAACCCAGAAGCTAATTGTGCTAATTCGTTGGCTTCTTGGTTAAATTCTCTTGGGATATAATGAATCGATACATCAGAAAATTCTTCCATTAGTTGTGTTGCCAAAGCGAAATAAGGAGCTAACGTCCAGCTAGTACATCTGTATTCTCCAGCCAACTGTTTAATTACTAGCTGGGAGTCACCGATTATCTCAACCATTTGAACTTTCATTTCCAATAGTAATTCCATTCCAACAATAACCGACTCATATTCGGCTTGATTGTTGGAACTCTCAAAGTCTAATTGAAACGAAAATTCCAAATGATTTCCATTTGGCGCTATTAACACAATTCCAATCCCTGATTTTCTTTCATTTCTGGAGCCATCAAAAATCAATTTCCAAGGCTTAATGTTTATTAATCCGATTTCCGCCACATCCTCCATCAGACTTTCATCAAGACATGGATGATCGGCCAAAAAATCGGCTAACACTTGCCCTCTCACAGCCCTTTGAGGAATATACAAAAAACAAAATTCAGACAAAGTAAATATCCATTTTCCAATCTTTCCTCGAATTAAAGGCCGAGATAACATGTACTTAATTAAATCAGTACGAGAAATAACATAAACCACTGAACCTAACAAGTACCACCTTAACCTAGTAGCAACGAAATACAAAATTAAACACAACTTCTCTATTGAAGTATATCTAATCTCTACAGCTGATAAAATCCTACTTAAGTAATACACAGATTGCTCCTTTTTCTGATCATTCTCTTGAGATAATAATGCTCCAATTGAATCCTCGGCGGCTGAGATGTACAACCGTAGAGGTCTCCCTTTCACTGGTGCTATCAACACTGGTGGCTTCGTCAATAAACTTTTCAGCGTATCGAAAGCCAACTGGTGTTCCTCTTTCCAAACAAACTGCTCCTGACCTTTCAATTTTAATAAAGGAGAGAAAACCTTTAATTTTCCAGCCGAATTTGAAATAAAACGGTGTAAGAAATTAATTTGGCCAATGAATCGTTGTAATTCTTTCTTATTGCTGGGAGGTTTTGCTCCTTGAATTGCTCTAATTTTATTTTTATCAACCTCAATTCCCCTTTTATGTACCAAAAATCCTAAGAAATTCCCAGCTGAAACTCCGAATGCACATTTGAGCGGATTCATTTTTAATTTGTGCTTTCTCATTCGCTCAAATGACATCCTAAGTTCTTCAACATGAGTTTCTTTCTTTTTAGATTTAACAACTATATCGTCAATATAAATTTCCATGAATTTGCCTATCATATCATCAAAAATTTTATTCATGGTTGACTGATAAGTTGCCCCGGCGTTTCGTAGTCCAAATGGCATTACTATCCAAGCAAATATTCCTAAAGCACCTGGACAACGAAATGCCGTTTTTGGTACATCCTCTTCAGCAATATAGATTTGATTATACCCCGAATGACCATCCATGAATGAGAGTATTTCATTGTTAGATGAACCATCTACCAATAAATCTGCCATTGGCATTGGATACTCATCTTTCGGGGTAGCCAAATTTAAATTTCGAAAATCAATACAAACCCGAAGTTTTCCATTCTTTTTTAAAACAGGGACTACATTGGATAACCATTCCGTGTACCTTATTGGACGAATAAAACCAGCCTCCAGTAGTCGATCAATCTCCTCTTTGATTTTCAGAATTACTTCATTGGACATCCTCCTTGGGGGCTGTTTGTACGGCTTGAATCCTTCTCTGATAGGTAGCTTGTGTTCCACGAGGCTCCGATCAAGTCCCGGCATATCCTGATAACTCCATGCAAAACAATCAGAATACTCCTGCAAAACAGTAATAATGTCAGCTTTTAAATTTTCATCCAATGCCTGACTAATAAAAGTCGGCTTTGGATTTTCAGGAGTCCCGAGATTTACTTATTGCAGCAAGTCCTGAACTTCAGCCTGCACATCCTCTAATTTCTCAGGAGCACACTTCAAATCTTCCATGGTAATCCCTTCAGCTGTTACTTCTTCTCCTTCCCAAACAAATTCTGACTCATTCAAGGTAATTTTTTCTTCAGCATACTTTCGGATCTTCCCTAAAATAATCCGAACTGCTGAATCATTCTCACTTTCCAAAGATGTACTATTCATTAATAACTATCATTGAAAAAGCAAGAGATGTTCGGCCTCTCTGGAATTAAATCCATAGTCCGGATATCTTGAGAACAAATTTTTCTGGGTGGAAGACCAATCGCTGCTGTGATTCCAGTAGGCTTCCCACATTCATCAAAACCAGTGAACTTTACCGTGCCTACACCCTCATTGTAAAGGCACGCATCAATTGCATTGGACCCTACTACAAAGGGTTTCCTGTCTGCTGTCACCACCTCAATTTTGTCTTCATGCCAAAGGACCAAAAACTGATGTAACGATGAAGGGACGCACATACTTGAGTGAATCCAGTCACGACCCAACAGTGCATTGTAACTGGACGTTGAATCAATTACAAAAAATGCTGCGGTCATTTTCTTCGAACCCACAATTAATTCCAACGGGACCACTCCTCTAGTTGCAGTCACGCCCCCAGAAAAATTAGTCACAGTCACCTCTGTTGGCACTAAATCGGATTCATCTTTCCCGACCTTCTTCATCATTGCTATTGGCAACACATTTACGGCAGCCCCATTATCCACCAAAATCCTGCTAACAGGGCATCCGTTTAAATAAGCTTGAATGTACAAAGGTTTGAGGTGTTGAGCCATCCTCTGAGTTGGTTTTTCAAAGGTAGCTCTCTCACCATCAGTACTCAGAACAGGAGCACAGGCCTCTGTTTGTTCAACTAAAGCCTCCTCCATATGACTTTCAACATGTTGAGATTCAATTATTTGGCTCTCTTCCTTTGCCTGAAAAATCAATGGCAAGACAAATGCCACGTTACAAGACATTGTCTTTGGAATAGTGCCGAATTGAATATCAAACTCTTCCAGGTCATCACGATCTTTTTCAGAACAAGAACCCTCTCCTTCCTCGGCATCAAGGCTTCTTTGTAATTCCCCCAAAATATTTTCTACCTGTTGGGTGCCCAGAGCTCCTTCTTCAACCAGGATTTCCATGTCTTTCTCAATTTTACTTAGAATTTCGGCTACAGGAGCTGTTTCGGCCGTAATTTTTGTTTCTGCCACGGCCGAAACAACTGCTGACTTTTTCTTTTGCAACAACTTTCTCCGCTGCAGTCGTCTTTTCTGGGTTTTGGTCAATTTTCGTGGGAATTTTGGATGTTCAACCCTCACCCATCGTTTATGCTCAACTCGAGGAGGACGCACCATCCTTGGCCTATTTACCCAAGGCGGTAAAGGGACCACAGGTTGGCGCACTGGAGGCCTAACACGTTGATTTTCCATCCTTGGAATATTGTGTTGAATCGGTGTTGGCATTCTCCGCTGGGTTTGTATCCCTGGAAAATTCATCCTCGGCTTCCATTCAAATCTAGGCCGATGCACTTCTGTTTCACACCTTTGACAAAGTGTCTGTGAATGATTCCTTGGTCTGAACGGAAAATTAACCCGTCCATTATTCTGAAAGAACCTTCCTCCCCCATTGTTATAACCATTCATCTGGTTGTTGCTACACATTGACCCTCTTTGGTTGAATGGTGACATGGGTATGAGCATTCGGCGAAAATCAACTGACGCTACGCCGAGCCCAAAAGTCGGTGGGAAAGTTTCCACCTCCACTTCCATCTGTTGTTTCTCTTTGTTAGGGAATTTTAACAACCTTTATCGATATGATCCTGTATCACATTCCGAAAAACAATACAATCGTTAGTATTATGTCTTTTCGAATTATGCCACTTACAGTACTCTATCTTTTTCAATTCTTCAGGCGGTGGGATTTTATGTCCATCAGATAATTTTATCACTTTAGCATTCAAAAGATGGTCAAAAATCTCACCTGCCTTAGATATATCAAAAGAGTACTGTTTAGATGTCTCATACACATTTTTCCCAGAAGATTGAACAATTGGGACATCTTTATCCTTTTTAAATAAGGCCTGGCATACAATGGGTTTTTTAGTAATGATTTCAGCCATAGCAATATCGTAATTTGGATCATGATAGTAGGTACCCAAAGATGAACTTTTCATTTGGGATTCCTCTTTCAACAACCATTCATATCTAGCTACTCTAGCTGACAACTCATATAAATCCTCAAATTCCATTCCATCGAACTTTTTGCGTAGCTCAATATTTAACCCATTTTGTGCCAATTTAACAAATTCTTTTTCAGGCAAATAAACCATACATTTACTTCTAGCAATTTTGAAACGAGATAAATATTTTTCAGCCGACTCTCCAGGTAATTGTCTATACCTAGACAAGTCAGCCATAGTAACCTCATGCTCATTTCTAAAAAACTGAGTATGGAATTTTTCTTCCATATCTCGCCAAGTACAAACAGAATTGGACGGCAAGTTAATATACCAAGTAAATGCGTGCCCTGTCAAAGAACTTGCAAATAACCTTAATTTGTAAAAATCATTAACAGAAAACTCCCCACATTGCATAGTAAACCTTCCGATGTGCTCGACCGTAGATTGATTCCCATCACCAGAGAACAAAGAAAATTCAGGAATTTTAAAACCTCGTGGGAATTCATAATTACGGTCTATCCACTCCGGATAAGGTTTCCTATATGTAGGTCTGTTCATTCTCCTTGTTGGATTTTGTCCAACCACCTCTTGAATCATATTAAAAACATCATTGCGGTCTAACACTGGTGGTTGGCCTAAAGCACCTTGATATCTATTATGTGTAATGTTCTCACCTATTTGAGGCATAGGAGGTTGCCCCCCGAGCCTTAATGGCGGGACCATTGACACTTGATCTGGATAATGATTTGCCGGCCCTATTACAGGCGGCATGTTATGATAATTAGGTGCATTTGTCTGACCTCCAAATATTTCGAAAGGTTGTTGCCCCCCGAGTGTATCATCAAAAGCATTTCTGCCGCCTTGCCTATTAAACGTTGGGTCCGGCCTTGGTTGCCCAACGCCGTTCCTAAACTGTTGAGCAGGCAACGCGGCTGAAATGACTGGAGGTCTACTCTCAACCAAAGTAGCAGGTGGTGGGCAACGAAGTGGCGTTGACGTCCTAGGGCGCTCAGCTCTTCCCGAGGACTGTCCCGCCATTTCGGCCGTAGGAAAATCTGACTTTCCACCTACACTTTCTTGAGAACGTTCCTGACTGAACAACCCTCTCTCCACGCTTCGGCTCATATCAAACATAGTTTTATTGACTGATCCGAATGCACTCGAGAGCTCATGATTTAACAGTTGTAGATTGCTTGACAATTTTTCATTACTTAACCGAAAATCACTAGACATTTTTGCGATACTCTCTTGAAACTCAGCCGTCATTTTTGCATTACTTTCATGCAAATCACTAGACATTTTTGCAATATTTCCCTGCAAATTGGTTGACATAGTTGCAACATTGTCTTGCAATTTGATAGACAGCTTTGAATTATCTTCTCGCAAATTACATGAAATAGCTTCAAGATTTCTCCTTAGAGTCTCCATGCTATCACTATTACGTTGGATTATCTCCTGAAAAATTCCAACAGAAGATGGAGGCAATGTTGGCAACGGCAGGGAAATTTCCTC
>JAESVK010000435.1:13139-34438 GCA_017140935.1 Hamamelis virginiana | reverse complement strand
CTTCATCATTTCTCACACACACATATATATAGCGGAATGTTCTAGTAAGGTATATCTTACTCTAACTAAAATCAGCTAAAAAATTTAAATTTTTGTATTTCTTTTTACAATGAATCATACAGTAAGCGAAAAGAAATTCAATGATTTGAATTTATTAACTGATTTTAATTAAAATAAGATATACCTTACCAGAAGACATCTATATATATAAAATGTTATGGAAATATGAGAAGCTAGCGGTGCACTATGATCAGTGTTAGTCATAGACAATGCAGATTAATTATCAAAGGTCTTCATAATGGGACACTCCTAAATTGACACCTGCATCATCATGTCTCAGCTGGAATTCCTTTCTAGGAAGGTAAAGCCTGTGAGGCCACAAAAAAATAAATAAAATAAAAAAGGCAGACATTATCCGAACAACCTGACCTGTTCCCTTGCCAGCTTGACTTTTCAATAATTCTTAAATAGAACTATAACACTCTTCTATTTTATTTTTAAGTTTACGTTTCAATTTTATCTTTCTAAAAGAAATGATAATTTTTCAGGTATTTAATAAAAATATATAACAAAAAATTTATTATAATTTTTAATTTGAAAAGTAAAAATAATTACATAAATTGGGACGAGGAATAATTATTTAACAAATTACTAAAGACATTTTATGGCAATGGGTTTGTGTTTTTAAAAAATTTATGTCAATGAACCCGTCTTAATAATATTTACATATTAATGGACTTATCACTGTTTTTTTAAACGAAAATACCCTTCAATGATAAAAAAAAAAAAAAAATTGAAAATTATTCGAATTATCTACGTAATCCCCACCATAACAGATAATCCTCAAAGACTACATATATATAATCCCCAATCACCATATTAACAAATAATTTTCATATTAATACGTAATCTCCAATACCCAATTGTGTAAAGAATTTCTAGATTTACAAATAATCATCAATCCCCGATAGGTCAATATCTTATTTTAAGGAGTCAAATCGGTTGACTTTAATGTCACATCAATATTATTAAATTATAAAAAATGTTTGATGCAATGTGTATTTAATGCTTTATCTTTAGGGTGGGGATTGTGAATTATTTTGTAGGTTGGGGATTTTTTGTTACATTAGGCCGGGGTTGAAGATTATATTTTATTGTGGGGATTATGTACTAATATGAAGGATTGTGGATTTTTTGTATTTATTGGAGATTATTAGTAAACCTGAGGATTATATGTTAGCTTATTTGAAAATTTTGACCATTAACAAAATGGTATTTTCGTGAATACTTATGATATTAAGGGTATTTTTGTCATTTGATATCCATGAACATAAATATTGTTAAGACAGATTCGTTTACGTAATAAGTTAAACACATAAGTCCAATACCATAAAACACCCAATAACGAATATTATTGTATTGCCCTCTCAATTGGGACATAATATTTTGTGAGTAGATATTAGAGTTCATGGTTGATGTACGTGGACACTTAATTGGTTACCTATTAGGATAATTTATTTTATTTTATGGATACCTATCCTTAATTCTATAGAGTTTCCATTACCCAATTATGGTCCAGATGGTCTCATCAGATTGCTGATTGCATGTTTAAATTAGTGTTGTAAAATCCAGACCGGACCGATCCGGCTATCTTACCGGGTAGTTCAATCCCCTAAAATTAACCCAGTTTTAATGAAAACCGGCCTATTTAGTAAAAATCGGTCAACCCAGTAGTTGAACCGGTGGGTTTACAGGTTTATTGGCGGGTTAAAAGAACCGGCCGGATTTTGGTTAAAAAATTTAAATAAAAAATAAAGTGCTAAAATAACTAAAATAGCCCAAATCTTTTTAAAATCCCTTAAAGCCAAGAAGGCTAAAAAGAAAAATTAGTCTAAAAAAACCCTAAATAGCAAAATGAAACCCAAGGCACCGAATTTAATAATACAATATTCTTATTTTGTATTTAAAAAAATATATATAATAAAAATTGATCAAGAGTAATTTTCAATTTTCAATTTTCAATTTTGATGACTGCACATACATTCAAATATATGAATTGATTGCACAAACATTTTAAAAAAAATTATATTTTGAATCTATTTTGCATCTTTTATAGCTTTTGCTCTAATAAATAAATAAATAGATAAATAATAAATAGTATATTTATGACGTCATGATGACGTCACGGTTCAACTCGGTTGACCCAACAGTTGAACCGGTTGACCCTTAATCCAGTCACTTGTCCGGTTCGATAAGCGGTCTGAGTTTTAAAACATTGGTTTAAATGATCTCATCGATTTTAAATTAACCTATTTAAATTACATCGGGTGCCAAATTTGTTATAGCAATTTCTATAGTTACATCTATTTATTTGGAGACAAATCTATTTTTGAATTTACTATAGTAAAATGCACAACTTTTATTAGAGGTACGAGTTTTCATCCACTTTAATTTTATGTGTCTTGGAAAAAATGAATTCATAAAAAATTGAATCCAAATTTGAATCAAGTTGCATATATCCAATTTTGAATCCATCATTGAAGCGCGGAATTTTTTTTTTTTTTTTTTATATATATTTGGATGAAAAAAAAATGAATTTGCGGTGAAACCACAATTAATTGTTGATGTACTTATAAGCACCACTGACAAAGGCATTTCTAGGTAGGGGTGTGCAAAAATCCGCCCAACCCGCTGGACCCGACCCCATCCGCAATCCGCGGTTACAATGTTTAGGCGGGTTGGGTTGGGTGGATTTGATGAATTTTTGGCGGGTTGGGTCGGTTGGCGGGGCTATAGAGGTGACAACCCGCCCTAAACCCGCCACCACCCGCCAAATAATTATATATAAATAAATAATATATTTATATAAAATAAATTTCATTACTACATTATATTTTTCCTTAATTGGATATGATTGCAAATTAGTGTTTTTTATTTCTTTAGAGATGTTTATTATGATAGTTTGAATATGCACTTATTTGATTTGATATTCTTTCAATTTTGAATGTGAAACCATATGTTAGTTTGTAAGATTTTTTAATAATAATAAACATTTATTATTATGTTTCTAGTTAGCAGCTTCTATTGTTGTAGGGCAATTTGTTTTGGCACTTTAATTTATTACTATTGGAAGAATTGTTTGGATCATAGTTTAATTACTAAATAACACAATATTACATTGTTATATACGAATTTGAGGTGTTTTTGCTTGTTAAAAAGATTTTAAGAATTTTAGGTGTTCATAAAAAAAAAAATAGTAATGCTTTACTCGCTCAATTCACCCAACCCGTCGGTTGAAGCCCGCCATATATTTAACCAATCTGCAGGTTATTGAGGTAGGCGGGTAGGAGAATTAGCCACCCACTAAGGGCGGGATGGTTAACGGTTTAATCCTCCACCCTCCATCACCCGACCCGCTCACACCCCTATTCTAGGGTTGAGGAACTAATCGGTGAGGTTTAAGTTCATTCTTTATAGTAATGTCGAATACTCATTTAACAGTCATGTCGAATACTCATTTAATCCTTTCGATACCCATTTAATGCCTTTGAAGCTCTAATATTGAACGAGGGCGCGTATAATATTTTTTAAACTAACTAGATGAGATGTTTCTTTAATTATTAAAAACTAGAGGGGTGCAAGTGTGATTTTTCCTTAAAAAATTACTCGTACTTATCTTAATTATACTTTGAAAAAATAAAATAAAATAAAAATAAAAAAAGCTTTTCATCACCCCTTTCATGCTACTCCGTTGTATATCATTTATCATCTACCTGCAAACAGTACTCCTCCTGTAAATTAACAAGGCGTACGTACGTTCCCAACTCAAGATTCCTCCATAATGGTAATTATTAGCAGAGAAACAAAATTCATCATATCATGGTGTGTAGAACACAATCAGTCTACCATCTTCTCCTTGTACACGTTCTTGATCCTGTGTTCTTCTCTTCCATATATATGTTCCTCTGCAACAGGTACCATATATTTAAACAGTTCAATCAGTGATGAAAGAGAAGAGACTCTTATTTCCGCCGGAGAACGATTTGAGCTAGGCTTCTTTACTCCTACTAATGAAAGATGGAGTAAAGCAAGATACGTGGGGATCTGGTATTACGACTTCACACCACAAACAGTTGTATGGGTAGCAAATAGAGATAGCCCACTTTCTGATCGTAATGGATTCTTTGCCATTACAGAAGATGGCAGCCTTAAGGTACTGGATGGAAAGGGAAACGCTATATGGTACACAAAACTCGAATCTAATACGTCTTCTAACAAGACGGCGAAGCTCCTGGATTCTGGGAACCTCGTTTTGATCAGCGATGATGGCACGTTGGTAGCGGAGACTGTTTGGGGGAGCTTTATGAATCCAACGGATACGTTTCTTCCTGGTATGGAGATGAGTGAATCTCTAAAATTGACTTCATGGAACAGTAGCAATGATCCGGCACCAGGTAACTTCACGTTTAAGAGAGATGGAGGAGGAGAATATCAAATCATCTCAGGGAAATGGGCGCCGTACTGGAAGAATGGAGAAACAGGTGACTTCATTCGACCTGACGTTGCCAAATTGTTATCCAATTCCACCATAATCACTAGTGGCACACTGCGCACCCAACTAACGGCGGCGATAACTGGTGGAAAAGCATCCCCGGCAACTAAGACTCTCTTTCCGGCGCGCGCGGGCTGTGGAACTAATAATAGTAGTGTATGTTATCCAGCTCCGAGTAGTTCTAATACACCTCGGAACTACAGTAATACGAAGACGTTGAGCAGGCTGGTGATGAGTTATAGTGGGGAGTTACAGTATCTAAGATGGGATAATGATAAGCAAAATTGGTCTTTAGCTTGGTGGGCGCCCAAGAACCGTTGTGGTTCTTTAAACGCTTGTGGAAATTTTGGGAGCTGTAATAGTAATAATAGCATGGTGTGTAAATGTCTGCCGGGGTTTGAGCCAAGTTTGCGCAATGTTTGGATGAATTCGGAAGATTTTTCAGGTGGGTGCGTACCAAAGTCACAAATATGTAGCAATAATGTCAAGATTGACACGTTTTTGAACTTAACGATGATGAAAGTGATAGAGCCAGATACAAGCTTTACGGTTGGGACTGAAACTGAATGTAAAAATGAGTGCCTTCAAAAATGCGATTGCAAGGCTTATTCATATGCACCGGAAAATACCACTGCTTCGTGTTCCATTTGGCGGGGTGATCTCAGTAATCTTCAGGAGGAGTCTGTTGATGGCGGCCGTAACTTCTCTGTCCGGGTAAACCTTTCCGATATAGGTACTCTCTCTCTCTCTTTCTCTCTCTTATTTTATTTATTATTTTTATTGTTTTTAAATGCAATTAGCAATTATTCCACTTTTTTTTTTTACCCTAAAAGTATTCCGGATGAATCTAATTAAGCACCCTCCTTATTCATTATCAACAAAAATATTTGCTAAAAATATAAATGATAAAATTATAATTACACCTCCTCTGTTATCTGGCAATTATAGATAAGCTCCTCTAGTTTTAAAAATAACAAAAACATTCTCTACTTTTAAAATTAAATTACAATGGGATCCTCTTATTGAACTCTGTTTGACTTTTTGGTGACATCATGCAAAAATTTTATTAAAATACCATAAATGACCTTTATATGTTGAAGTCTCATTGAGAGCTCCTATTCATTGATTTATTTGAAGTTGCTATTGAGATTTTGACCTTTATTTTAGGTGAAATCCCTGATAATCCGAGTGTGAATATGCTGTAAATATTTTAGGCCTAGAATAGATGATTGTGATCCCTGATTTTTAGTCTAGTTTCCTATTCCTAGTTTCCTATTCTTGTATACGGTGAGGTGAATAAATAGCCTAGAGATGTATCAATTGAATATGTGAATGAGATTTATATTTGTTCTCCATTGTTAAGATGGTATCAAAGCCACGGTTCTATGTAATTTCTAAACCCAGAAATTGAAACCCCTTAAATCCTTTTTTCTTTTTTTTCTCCAGACATCATTTTTTCTCTCCTCCTTCAAACCCCTTGAAATCCTTTGAATCCCTACAAACCTTTGAAAAAAAAAAAAAATGAGTGAAAAAAATACAGCTCCTGTTGTTGTTCAATCTGAAGGCCTTTTTAACGCAGGAATCATTCTTACTGAATCAAATTATGACATTTGGTCACAACTGATGGAGATGCATATTGCCGAAAGGGAGAAACTTTCCTATATTCGTGGTAAGACGAAGCCACCTGCAGAATCAGAAGTTGGATATGAAAAGTGGTATGCCGAGAATCAAAAAGTGAAGAGATGGCTATTGATGTCCATGACTCCAGAAATTATGAAGTGTTACCTGCGCTTACCCACTGCCTATGAAATCTGGAGTGCTCTGTCGAAAGCCTTCTACGATGGAAGTGATGAGTTACAAGTTTTCGCCTTAAACCAAAAGGCCTTCACCGCCAAACAAAGTGGATGGTCTCTTTCAGAATATTATGGAGAGCTAACTGAGGTTTTTCGAGAACTGGACCATCGAGACAAAGTGGTCATGAAGGACCCCGATGATATTGTAACCTACCGAAAGTCCATTGAACGACTAAGGGTGCATACATTTCTTGCTGGATTGGATGGTATTTTTGAACAAGTTCGTGGAGAGATTCTACGCAAAGAACCAGTTCCAGATTTGGAAGAATGCTATGCGATCGTTCGACGAGAGGCGGTACGTCGCATCACACTGAAAGGAGATTCTGAAAGTTCTGAAGCTTCAGCCATGGTGACCCGAAACAGATCAACTCAAAACTGGCAGGACCGAACAAGGACCAACCATCCAAAGAGTACCAATGGTGCCGACAAGTCTACCTACAAATGCACCCATTGCAATCAGACTGGACATACCAAAGATCGTTGCTTTGAACTTGTGGGATATCAGGAATGGTGGGATCATAGTCGTGCTCCTCGGAAGAAGAAGACCTTAACTGCCGCTATTGTTGAAGCAAAGACAGATGATGATGTTGAACAATCCTCAGCACTGGTAGCAGCTAAAAATAGTGGGGGTAAGGTTTTAAATATTTCTACACCTGTTTCTAATAGTGCATGGATAATTGATTCTGGTGCTACAGATCATATGACATTTGATTCTAGACAGGTCACGCCACTTAAACCATCCTCACAAAAAATTGTTTCCACTGCAAATGGTAACACGACTTCAGTAATTGGGGAAGGATCTTTGACCCTCACTGATACTTTGAATCTAGATTCTGTTTTAGTTGTTCCATCTTTAGAATATAACCTTTTGTCCGTTCCCCAAATAACCACAGCCTTATCTTGTGTTGTAATTTTTTGGCCTGATTTTTGTGTTTTTAAGGACATCCGAACAAAGCAGACGATTGGTTGTGGTATTAGACGAGGGAACTTGTATTACTTGGACTTGGTGTCAAAGAGTTCCAACAAGTTACGACATGTTTTAACAGTGGATGGCTCTGAAGGGGAGAAGAAGAAATCAAAAATCTGGCTGTGGCATCGACGTATGGGACATGCTTCCTTTGGTTATCTAAAAAAACTATTTCCTAGTTTATTTGAAAAAATTGATGTTTCTAGTTTCCGCTGTGATGTTTGTGAATTGGCAAAAAGCCATCGAACTCAATTTCCATTAATTTTGAATAAAAGTCCACTTCCTTTTATGATTATACATTCTGATGTCTGGGGTCCGTCCAAAGTCCCGACTTTGGGAAGATCACGTTGGTTCGTTACTTTTATTGACGATTGTACCAGAATGACTTGGTTGTGCTTAATGAAGTCCAAAGGTGAAGTGAACTTATTATTTCAAAAGTTTCATAAAATGGTTAGAACTCAGTATCATGCACAGGTTCAGGTTTTTCACAGTGACAATGGTGGAGAATATGACAGTTCTGAACTTCAACAGTATTTGGAAGCACACGGACAAATCCATCAGACTACTTGTTCTAATACACCTCAGCAAAACGGGGTTGCCGAGCGCAAAAATCGACATTTGTTGGAAGTCGTTCGTGCTTTATTAATTGAAGCCCATATGCCACTATCCTATTGGGGAGAAGCACTTACTTTTGCAGCATACTTAATCAATCGGGTACCTTCCAGCTCTATTGACTTCCGGACACCATTTCAAGCTCTCACTGATGCTGTGGTCGCCCCAACCGTTCCAAATTTACCCCCTCATGTCTTTGGTTGTGTTGCATTTGTACATCTCCATAAGCATCAGCGTAACAAGTTGACTCCTCGAGCGTTGCGATGTGTTTTTGTCGGGTATGCTACACATCAAAAGGGGTACCGATGTTATCATCCTCCAACTCGACGTATGTTTATCACAATGGATGTGGTCTTTCATGAAGACTCAATGTATTTTTCCTCTGAGCCTGAACTTCAGGGGGAGTACCAAAAGGAAATTCAGTCTCTAGACTATCAGACTTCTGAGGAAAGTGAATTCCCTGACTCTGGTAATCTGGAAGTGGGTGAAGTGGATTTGAATGGTATAACTTTGGATCAAAGTGGTGATGAATGCCTAGAAACTGAAGGAGTGACACTACCAGAAGGCATAATTCCATCTCCACCAGTGTCTGAGTCTGAGTCCCTCATTGATATACCACACCAATCGTTTACAGAGGATGCTCCTGAATTAGTGTTTGAGCCACCCAGAAAACAGTTACCTCAGCGTCACACCAGAGGTATCCCTAAACCCACATATGAACCCGAGTTTTCCAGTAAAGTTAAATATCCCATGAGTCATTATGTATCTAACCACCGTTTGTCTGAATCAAATCAATCATTTGTAAATCAATTATCTACTGTATCTATTCCTAACAGTGTGCAGGATGCCTTAGTTGACACAAGGTGGAAAGCTGCTATGAACGAAGAAATGAATGCCTTAAAGAATAATGAAACTTGGGATCTCGTTGAGTGCCCACCAGGAAAGAATCCGGTTGGATGTCGATGGATTTACACAGTGAAGTACAAGGCAGATGGCATGATTGAACGATTTAAAGCAAGATTGGTGGCAAAAGGATACACTCAAACCTATGGGATCGACTACACAGAGACATTTGCACCTGTAGCTAAAATCAACACTGTTCGAGTATTGGTGTCTTTGGCTGCAAACTTGGATTGGCCATTACAACAATTTGACGTAAAAAATGCCTTTCTACATGGAGAATTGTCCGAAGAAGTTTACATGGATCTCCCACCAGGGTACATGGCACTAGAAAGACATAGTCAGAAGGTGTGCAGATTGAAGAAATCATTGTACGGATTAAAACAGTCTCCGAGAGCATGGTTTGGAAGATTCACAAAGTCCATGACAGCATTTGGCTACCATCAGAGCAATTCAGACCACACGTTATTTCTGAAGAAACAACAGGGCAAGATCACTGCACTTATTGTTTATGTAGATGATATGGTAGTTACAGGGAATGACCCAGAAGAAAGGAAGGCACTCCAAGAGTACTTGTCCAAAGAATTTGAAATGAAAGACCTTGGTCCCTTGAAATTTTTTCTTGGGATCGAGGTGTCTAGATCCAATGAAGGAATTTTCCTGTCTCAAAGGAAGTATGCCTTAGACTTATTACAAGAGACTGGTATGTCAGCATGTCAACCAGTTGATACACCGATGGAAGAAGGCTTGAAGTTATGTGTTCAGCCAGACCAAGTCCCAGCTGATAAAGGAAGATACCAGAGACTGGTAGGGAGATTGATGTACTTAGCACACACAAGACCGGATCTTGCTTATGCATTGAGTATTGTTAGCCAATTTATGCATAATCCTGGAGAGCAACATATGAATGCAGTCATGCGCATTTTGAGGTATTTGAAGTCTGCCCCTGGAAAGGGAATTCTATTCACTAAAAAGATAGATTATCAAAGCATAGATGCATATACTGATGCTGATTGGGCTGGAGCAGTAGATGATCGGAGATCAACTTCTGGTTACTTTACCTTTGTAGGAGGTGACCTCGTTACGTGGAGAAGCAAGAAACAGAATGTTGTCGCTCGCTCAAGTGCAGAAGCTGAATTCAGAAGTATGGCTCTTGGACTTTGTGAAACGTTGTGGCTAAGATTTCTCTTGCAAGATTTAGGTTATCCATCCAGGCAACCAATTCAACTATACTGCGACAATAAAGCTGCACGTGATATTGCTCACAACCCAGTCCAACATGATCGTACAAAGCATGTCGAGGTGGACAGATTCTTCATCAAGGAGAAGTTGGACGAGAAAATATTGGAGTTACCTAATATTCGATCAGAGGATCAGTTGGCCGACATGCTCACTAAAGCTGTCTCAAATTGAGTGTTCTCAAAATTTTTAGACAAGTTGGGCATGTGTGACATCTATGCACCAACTTGAGGGGGAGTGTTGAGATTTTGACCTTTATTTTAGGTGCAATCCCTGATAATCCGAGTGTGAATATGCTGTAAATATTCTAGGCCTAGAATAGATGATTGTGATCCCTGATTTTTAGTCTAGTTTCCTATTCCTAGTTTCCTATTCTTGTATACGGTGAGGTGAATAAATAGCCTAGAGATGTATCAATTGAATATGTGAATGAGATTTATATTTGTTCTCCATTGTTAAGAGTTGCATCATGTAATAAAGTATCTATATGATCCACTCAATTGACTGAGTCTGAAAAATTCTATCCTCTAATGAAACTAAAGTGCAAATTAAGAAAATAGAATTGGTTACTGGTCAAAAATCAAAGGATATATTCTGTCATAAACTGCATGGACAGGACAAAAGAATTGATTACTGGTCAAAAATCAGATAAAATACGATGATTTATTGATCTTGCAGGTGAGCTATCAGCCTATCACTTCTCTTGTCCAAACTGAAATGAATTCGTGTTTGCAAAACTAGAATTGAAACTGAGATGAATCGGTGTTTACTACAAAAAAAAATGATCAATTGCAATGGAATTTTCCGTTGCAATTAGGCAAATTTTCCGTCGCAAAAAGATTCTTGCAACGGAAATAACCCTCGCAATGTTGTCACTATTGATATATAGCAACGGTCATCCCCGTCGCAAGGAAGAAGCTGGACATACGGTATTTTATACGGTTTTTTGCAACGGAAAATGCCGTTGCAAGGGAATTTGCTGTTGCAAGATGAAAAATAGGTAAAAAAAAAATATTTTAAAAAAGGAAATTGGACAAGCCATCAATATCTTCACTAATCAATACCCTTTCATACTTATTTTATAGATGGGATTTCCTCCTCCGTTTCTATCTACCAAAACAGAGTAAATTATTAAGAGGTAAAAAATAGTGGTAATAAAACATGAAATTTCTCAAATATTAAGTCACAATTAAAATTATAATCAACCCAAGAAAGTTCCGTACTGGTTTGGAGGGGCAAGTATAGAACGTCCAGCTAGTGTTCTTTAATTTGAGGAGAAAGCAATCTTTATGTCACCAATTATCTAATCAATTGTAATTCCTGAGTAAGAAAATCTAACACCAGTAATCAATCCTAACCCTTACGTGAGACTTTAAAATCCTAACTTTCTAAAGATTTTAAAATACCCGGTAATTGTAAATCCCCTCCAAAAGAGTCAAAAGAACACCATCATTTTGCTGAATTCCCAGGACTTCTAAAATCCTCCCATGAATTCCAACGAAAAGAACAGACACTAATTGTCAATCAAATACCAGGCCCAAAAACTCAGTTCTCAAATCACTGACAGCCAAACTCATTATAACAAGAGCATAGAATGTACTCGGAATGCATCATCTGAAAGCCGAGTACATAAGTCTTCTATAACAGTTTCATATGTTATAACAGCATTGCAACGTAACTTTACAAGGAAAAAGACAATCAAACTCACCTTCTTGGAGTTGATTAGGTGTCAAGTCCTACCAAAAAAGGAGGAACCAATCAGATCTCAAAACACTAGACACTTCATGTAAAGAACAATATCATCCAACATTCAATAAACCATGGTTCAAATGCAAAGACCATTTTATTCAGGTTTCCAGATAGTTAGGCTTCAAAAAATCACCAATCTAAATTCACAACTAAAACAATTGCAAACACAAGAATCCAGATTGATGCATATTATCAGCGAATCCTTTTTCTTTTTCCTTTTCTAACAAACAAGGGAACCCTTGATTGAAAAAAATTTAAAGGTTAACAAAGAAAAGAAACTTCAAATACCTTTGTTTAAGGGACATCAGATACGCAGCTGTGAAGCATGCAATACCATCCAGTTTCTTCTCACAATTCCCTACCGGCTGCAGACTTGGGATCTTCACCACCTTTGTAGGCTAAAAGTATTTCAAGTAAAGGGTATTTAAGTCATTTTGCTTTGTTTACATATGGAGTTTGACTTCAATCACTAAGAGAGGATGTTTCTGTTATTTTTAAAACTAAGAGAGGATGTTTCTGTTATTTCTGTCATTTTGCTTTCTCTATTATCCTGTAATTGTCAGATAATAGAGAGGGTGAAAGTGAAATTTTCCCAAAATAAAAAGATGGTTTGATCATCTCCACGTCATTTGGAAAAATTCCAATCAACCTCATAATTTTAATTAGCATCCTTTTACTTCCATTCTCACATGAATGTACAACCTAGGATAAGTAATATTTTGAGAAACTGACCATTAGATTAGATGTTCCACTTATACGCATCATGTATACAAAAAGGGGCATCTTATTAAATGAAAGGTGATCTGTTTATTAGGATTAATTGTAAAATATATTTTCAAAAATCGATTGTAGGACTAAATATCATTCTTATGCATGTCAAGTACCAACGATCGGTTTCTCAAAAATGACTATGAAAAAAATGTGACTTTTTTATACTTCAATTCAAAAGGTCACAGCATTTCAGGACCGTTATTTTGATAACCCGACTATTAGCTAGATTATTGTATTTGTGACATGTAAGATATGCATGAGAATTGAGAAAGGATATCTACTCCGACAGTCAGTTTTTCAATATATATATATTTTGTAAGTGGTTCTAAATGAGGTCGATCACCAGATACAACTTATACCAAGTGCACATGACCTTAGCATTCCTCTCTGTGTGTGTGTGTGTGTGTGTGTGTGTAAACGAGGTTTATTATAAGGTATATCTTATGCAAAATTGTCTAAGGTGACCTATTTAGAACAAAGCAAAACAAATTTTGAAAAATTGGGCATTAGATTAGATACCCTTACTTCTGCATGTCATGTATATCAAAATCAAAGTAATTCAATGGTAGGTTTCTGAAAAATATCACCTTGAAAAATTATGACTTTTTTATTCTTTGAAATGTCATAGTTTTAACAGTTTTTCAAGGTTGTTATTTTGAGAATAGATCGTGAAATACTATTATTTTTAGCATAACATGTAGAAGAAGGATATCTAATCTAATAATGAATTTTTTGAAATATGTTTTGCAATATGTACCCTAAGCAAATTACTTTATGCAACTTTGCATAAGTTGCGCACATGCATAAAGGTATCTCATAATAGACCCCATATATATATATATATATATATATATATATATATATATATAGAAATGATCCATTGGGGTCCTGACCCCATTTGGATAAATACGGTCCACTCCTTATTGGCATAGTTGGAAAAGGTATTTTGAAAAATCGACCGTTGGATTAGATACTCCTGTTATGTATGTCATGTCTGCCAAAAATCACAGTGATCCAATAGTTGGTTTTTGAGAAAACTGACTATGAAAAAAACTGACATTTCATCGTTATTTAAGTGTCAGTTTTTTTCACAGTCAGTTTTATCATAAACCAACCGTTGGATCACTGTGATTTTTGGCAATCATGACATACGTAACATGAGTATCTAATCCAACGGTCGATTTTTCAAAATACATGTCCCAACTATCCCAATGAGGAGTGGACCGTATTTATCCAAGTGAGGTCTGGACCCTATATATATATATATATAAAGAGAGAGAGAGAGAGAGTTATGATCTAGTCAGCAAATTCTGACTTAGCCAAAGTCAGCAAATACCTAAATGACCGTTAGATCATTCAAGTGACTTAGATCATCACTCAAATGGCCGAGATAATCTTCATATGTATGTTATGTCTGCCAAAAATTATAGTCATCTAACGGTTGGTTTTTTAAATACAGACATTTAAACAACTATGACAACATCCAACATTAAATACTGTTAAAATATTTCACGGACTGTATTTTGAAAACCAATTGTCGGATCACACAGTTATTTTTGGCAAACATGTCATTCATAATAAAGTTATCTAATACAACAGTAAGTTTTTCAAATTACATGTCCTATGATTCTTAGAAGGGGTGGGCTAACATAAGTTAGATAAGGATGTCTTTATTTTATCAAAATTCTATATATATAAATATCGAACATCATATAAGCATGCATGCTATTGATTTTATGAATTAATGTGGCCCGACAACTGAAAAGGTATCTCATTCATATAAGATAGTCCTGCACCCTATGCTATCCTTCACTTCCAAAACCCATAGGGTGTCTAGCTATCTTCACCAAGTTTGGTGTCCTTTGCCAGTTTGCCATACAAGTATTTCGGTACCAATTGACCTAAATTTTGCTGGTCCGTGTTTATTGACATTCAAGAGATCAATTCTATTTTCGCAGATCCAATAATGAGAAGTTGCAGGACTTGTGGGACATATATAATTCCCTATCCCCTAAGCACTGGACCAAATTGTGGTGATCCCATGTACTCCAGCTTCCAGTGCAACATCTCCACAGGTCAGGTTAGCTTCAAGGCTCCAAATGGCACCTACCGAGTCATTAACATTGATCCGGACGGACGAAATTTTGTGATCCAAGCCAAATATGCAGTTACTTGTGAGGCTGGAAATTTAACAGCCAAATTCCTACAGCTCAACCAATCATTTCCGTTTCATGTGAACACCAGCCGGCGATGTGTTGACTCGGGCAATTTTAATAGTTCTGATATGCCATTTAAAGATAGAGAGCAGGTAGAGTTAAGTTGGGATCCACCACTAGAAGAACCAACCTGTAATTCATCTGCAGACTGCAAGGACTGGCCAAATTCAAGTTGCAATGTGACAAGACAAGGAGAGCAAAGGTGCCTTTGCAGTGCAAACTTCAAATGGAGTCCTTTCGATCATTTTAAACTGTACACTTGGTGAGGATCCTTCATTTTGCATAAATATGCGATAGTGCATGTGTCATGTATGATTGATTGCAGATCTTCTGTCCCCATTCCTTATATCCACTCACATAATCGATCCTTAAAATATCAATCCTCTAAAAAAAAAAAAACACCAATTTCACATTCTTCAATAATTGATTTTGTGAGAGAAACAGGAATGGAATTAGCAAATGAGGACAGAAGAACCACACTCCTTGTACAAGATAGAAGAAGAATGAATTTAGCTAAGGCCTTGTACTCTTCTTTATTTTCAGAACCGCATTTGCCAAGAAAGAAGTCCCGTTCATCAGCTCCGATCCTTGTGGTAACTTTTACAACAGTTATTGTTCTTGTTGCTTTCTCTTGCACCACAGTTTACTGTTTAAAGTTGTGGAGAAGAAGGGTGGCCAAAAGAAAACGAAATCAGGCAATACATTTATATGATACAGAGAGACGTGCCAAATATTTGATAGAGTCTGAACGATTTACAGAAGAGGATAAGAAAGGCATAAATGTACCCTTTTTTGATTTGGAAACCATACTAGTTGCTACGAATAATTTTTCAAATGCAAACAAGCTTGGAACAGGTGGGTTTGGGCCCGTTTATAAGGTAATAGTCCATTTCTCAGTACGTACATTGATTGAAGTTCATGTCATTTGTTAGTTATTTTATATATATATATTTATTTATTAAAAAAGATGGGTAAAATGAATGGATTTTATTTTAGGGTATATCTCCAGAAGGAAGGGAAATTGCTGTGAAGAGGCTCTCGAGTGTTACGGGACAAGGCTTAAAGGAATTTATGAATGAAGTGGTTTTGACTGCTAAACTCCAACATCGAAATCTCATTAGACTATTGGGCTACTGTATCAGAGGAGAAGAAAAGATATTACTCTATGAATACATGCCAAACAAAAGCTTAGACTCTTTCATATTTGGTTAGCCTCTATACTTATATTCTAAAAGATGTTGGTGCATAAATATATATATACAGAAATGATCCAATCAACATATGCTTATTTAAACTTATGTAAGCATGAAGTCCATAGATAATATTGAGGGATACATATTTTGAAAAATTGACTGTTGAATGAGATATTATATTTATACATGTCATGTTTGCCAAAAATCACAGTGATCCACCAGTTGGTTTCTAAAAAATGTCACTAAGAAAAACTGTGACAATTTTTCAACGGTCACAGATTTTCATAGCTATATTTTCAAATTCTGACATTGGATCATCGTGATTTTTGGCATTCATGACATCCACAAGTACAGTATCTAATCCAATGGTCAGTTTTTCAAAATATGCATCCTATAATTATCTATGGGTTTCGTGCTTATATAACTTATGTAAGCATATGCTGACTAGATCGGGACTGTATATATATAAACTCACATACACATATTATATCTTAATTCATAGAACCTAATCGAGCCACTAATATTATGCTTTCCAATGGAAAATGTGAACCTTCCAAGATCGAACACGATGCATGTTATTGGACTGGAAGTTACGATTCAATATCATTTTGGGAATTGCTCGAGGACTTCTTTATCTTCACCAAGATTCCAGGTTGATGATTATTCACAGAGATTTAAAATCAAGCAACATTCTACTAAATGAGGAGATGGTCCCCAAAATTTCTGATTTTGGCTTAATGTGATAGTGAAGATAATAATTTATAGTGCCTTGTCCCTAGTTCCCAACTATATATTAACATAGCGCATGACTTTCTTTTAGGTGGGTAGCTAGGAAGACATTATGATTTTGGACATTAAGGGTTTAGGCTTCTCTTTTTGGTTTAAATTTCTTGAGGCATCCTTTTTTATATATTTTGTGTGGTTTTATTGTGTGGATCAGATGTGCAGCACTGTTGTAGCATCTCAAGTATGTGGCTGTGATGGAAATTATTTGTTCTTCACATTTATTCTTGAAGTTGCTTGTAGTACCCATTGCTTTAACACAGCGTTAGAAAAAGGGACATTGCAATTATTGCTGGGATATGTGAAGTAAGCATATTTTGCATATTTTCTACCATTGGAATGTTCCATTCTTGGTACCAGATTGTGTTGTTACTGTCCACTGAGTACTATGTGTGCAATCATTGGGATGCACTTTGCCTCACTTACTGGCATTGGCTCTGATGATCTAAAGTGTGAAGTGAGTTCTGCCATCAAAGTGCAAAGCAGTTCCAAAGATGTGTATGAGGTTGGTTGAGACAAGAGGTTACTTATTTGTGCTATAGATCAATATGTGTTCATGTTTGGTTAAAAATTTTCATCGAAGTTAGTTTATTGGAACATGGAATTTGAGGCTGTATTTTTTTCTTAAGTCAGCTTATTGGAAGCTGGATTATAAACCATAGTCCTTTTAGTTGAGGGTAATTGAGGGATTGTTTGGATACGGCTGATAGCGGGAATTGGGTAGGGCATTATGGAAGTAGCATATAACCTTGAGTTTTGGATGGCCTTTATATGAATGTACCAATACCATAGTGTACGTGCTTCAGAACTGCTATGGAGTTTGAACATATATTATGAAAATCCATTAATTCACATCATATTTATTGAGTTTGTTATATTCAAGTTATTCTTGCTTGTGATGTGTAGATTTTGAAGATATGAGTTGTGAAATGGTGTACGATCAAGTTCCACCAACATTTGAAGAGGATCCAGTGTCCCTCATCATTTGACCACAATGATTAGGCTTAGGGAACACTTGTAATATTTTTCTTCTTGATCAAGTTTGATACACATATCTCATATTTGATCAATTGTATTGGCAAACACATTATGGATTACATTTTGATCTATGATATTCATTACTATATCATTTTTTAAAACTTTGAATGGCATGTTTTGGATTCAATTTCGAAGGGTATTATGATTGTAGCATGTAGGATATATGATACAGGTTTTTGAAAACAGGAAAATAGTGAAACATTGTGCGCTACTTAGAGTATTAGGAACGGTAATTACTGTCGCTAAATGAACTCATGCACAGTTTAATAGTGACGGTAATTACCGTGGCTATTAGGTATGAACAGCGACTGAATTTATCATCCCTAAAAGTCTAAGTTATAGGGACAGTATATACCGTCCCTAAATGTGTGAAATAGTGACAGTCTTTACCGTGCCTAAAAGTCAAATTAATAGCGACAGAACATCTTTATTGTCGCTAAAGCCTTTAGCGACGGTGGCAGTGGCAACAGAAATTTAGGGACAGAAATTCTATCGCTAAAGGGCTTTAGCGACAGTATTAAGAGTTTTAGCGACAGTATTTTTCCGTCGGTAAAAGTCATATTTTTTGTAGTGCAAAGATGTTTGAAGGCAAACAAACAGAGGCAAACACAAACAAACCATGTGGAACTCGGTAAATAAATCTTGATGGAATAGGCATCAAATCCAAGTGTTTAAATTTTGTTGCAAAAAATGTTATTTCCTCGTGTATATATATATGTTTGTGGCAAAATGTATTCAATGACATGGCTAATCACTAAATTTCTCTATATCTATCGTATGGTGTATGGCAGTGGCTACATGTCTCCAGAGTACGCATATAATGGATTCATATCAGTTAAGTCTGATGTCTTCAGTTTTGGTGTGGTTGTACTTGAAATTGTTAGTGGAAAAATAGCCACCACAGAATTTAATCAGTCTGAGCAAACTCTGAACCTTCCAAGTTATGTAAGTGCATTGAATTTTTCATGATCATTAGTTATTTAGCCATGCTATGCTTAAATTTATAAAATTTTTTATATAAAATTTTCTTAGGCATGGAGATTATGGAACGAAGGTATGGCATTGGATCTGATGGATCAAACACTACGCAAAACTTGCAATGTGAAAGAACTTTTGAAGTGTGTAAATGTTGGGCTGTTATGTGTACAAGATGACTATAATGATCGTCCCACCATGTCAAATGTAGTTGTTATGCTCGACAGTGAAGCTACGACACTTCCAACTCCTAAACAACCAGTTTTCGTAGCACGAAGAGGCACCCCTAAAAAATTAGAAACATTCCGGCCTAATGAGATAACCATCACTGAAGAAGGAGGCCGATAGTGGAGGAGTTTAATTTGTCTTCTTTAACAATGTTGTAAATTTTATGGTGCATCAAATATTGAATTTTTCTTTAAGGTACCTTTACGTATTTTCACTGTCCTAATGTTGTACTTAGATATGTGAACGGGAGTATAAAATGGGAATAGTAGATGGGATCACTAGCATTGCTCATTGTTAATATGTCCAAGAAACTGAAGAACAATAAGTCTATTTGCACTAAGGATCTAATTAAAAAGTTTGTTTCTGAACAACCTGTCAGAAACCTAAGAACATTGCGGCTAATCACTTCAAATTACTATAGCTAGTAGTACTCCATCAATATCCATGAAATTAAAGAACTCTAGTCTTATTGCCTAATTTATTAAATTTTTTGTTATTGCATATATAGCTCACCACCTATTGTTACTATTAATCAACTACGACTGTAATTATTTGGACCAACAATATTTTTTGCAGGGCTAGCTATATAAACTATTAAAAGTGTTTTTTTGATCAAATGGGAAAATTTGCAGAGGATTTAGGCCCGTTTGCATTGCCTTTTTATAAAATTATTTTTAAAACTCAAATTTTGACTTCATTTAAGAGATAAAGTGACAATCACTTCTAGAGATCGACTTAAGAAGTGATGAGATGATTGGCAAAATTTCATACAAGAAGTGATTATTGCAAAAGTTGTGGGACCTGATCAATTAATTTTTGCAATGACCCTCGATTTTTACAATAATCAATTCAAGTATTGAAATTTTAGTATGATAAATTATGGTTTGAATATAATTCTAAAAAAAAATACGTGAAGAGATAGTTTTCCTAAAATAATTTTTTTTTTTAAAAAAAATTAACATTGACAAACCCTAAATTAATGTGAAACTAAGAATTAAAATAAGTACAAAAATGCAAAAAAATGCATGGAAAAAGGTCCGGCCCACTGCCGTCGTTTCCTCACAAAGTGTGAAAGAAAGGAGCCTCTGGACCTCAGAAGACAAAACAAAATAAACTTAACAAGATTCGCCGACCTTGACTTGGCCTAGCCAGCTTGACTTTTTAATGAGTCTATTAGAAAAGTAGTATAACATTTTGTTAACGAAATTAACAAAATTAAATATTATGGCATGTTTGGTAATTTGGATAGATTCATTACAATTTACATCGTATTTTGTTTTTAGCAAACTTTTTCCATGATAAGTGATAACAAATTAAAGGGAGGATTTGGATTTATTTGCAATATTTCTTTAGATTTATAATATTTCCCCTATAAAGAATTTTTAAATGGAAAAAAAAAAAAAATTGGTGGATTATTCAACGTGTGAGCATTCTGGTTAATGAAGAACAACAACAGGTTAATGAAGAAGAACAACAGGGCCAACCTTGTCACATAAGAATATGTGGATCTAGCACGTGAAGAGCTACTCCAGAAGGCCAGAAGCCGAGTACAGAGTACAGACTAGGACCTATATATGTGTGGTGTACATGTAAAAAGGATGAAGCCAATACAAGTGGAGTGGGGTTGAGCTGCCCCTGAATTTTTTTTTTAAAAAAAAATTACACCCCATAATTTTTTGTAATGTTGAATTTGCCCCACCTGAATTTTTTTTTTTTAAATTATCCAAAAGTCCATGAAATTAGAATTTTATACCATAAAGCCCAATTTCACATTGTGGCCTCCTTGAAAATTTTAAATTCCTTTGTCTACTTGTTATGTTAGAAAGACAATTTGATATAGTGATATAAAAAGCTTGTGATAGAGCATCTCCAATGTATTAACCAAAAAAGGAGCCCAAGCCATTTTTTGGTTAAAAGTTCAAAATTTCATGCTCCAATGCATTAATCAAACATCCCTCCAAATTTTGGCTTAGCTAAAAATTTAGTCAAATTTGGTTAAACTTTTAGCTCTAGCCATTTCTCTTCGGGACATAAAATGCATGGAAGTTTGTGATTGATTGCAAGGGAAGAGTGAAATAGAGAGAGGGCTAAAAAATAGATCTTATACTTCGAACTTCTAACCAAATGACTAGCCTTTTTTACTCTAACTAGCCAAAAAAAAATAGCTTTGAAGGACCAAAAGTGGCTTTTAGCATTGGAGATGCTCTTATATAGGGGGGGGGG
>JAESVK010000435.1:0-13039 GCA_017140935.1 Hamamelis virginiana | reverse complement strand
AAAAAAATTCTTTGTCGCCCCAAAACTAAGTTATCACGTACTCATCAATTGAATCTAGGAGGTCCCCCCCCCCCCCCCCGGCGGCCCCTCCTTTTTTTTTTCTTTTTTATTCCTTTTACTCTATTTTCCTCTCCGTCTTTTCCCCTCCATAAAAAAGTCCTAACTTTATTCCAAAGGCCTAATATCTCATTTCAAACCTCCTAGATTCAATTGATGAGTACGTGATAACTTAGTTGTATGTATTAATAAGGACCATCATACAATGTTTTCAAAAGGTTGGTCGAGACTAATGGAGGACAATTGTAAATGTATTGAATTGAAATATGATTTATTAAATATAAATGAATTATAACTTTTTATGATCCCTTCTACCTCAAACTAACACAATAAAAGAAAATTTTTAACTAACTTTTTTTTTTTTAAAAAAATTGAGATAAAGCAGTAATAATCAACTAAAGTTCGCCCCCAAAATTTCTGCCTTCATCTCTCTATGTAAAGGAGATATCTTCTTGTTCCGCGTTTTTTGTTTTTTGTTTTTTGTTTTTTTGTTTTTTTGTTTTTTTTTTCAGCATTTTTTATCAATTATCCTATGTTTTCAAAATATTATGTGAATGAATCCGATCCAAAGATAATTACGTAAATATTTTTTTGGATCAAAATACCCTTATGTAGACAAAATCATAATTATTTTACCAAGTAAACGGTCAAAAGTAAAAAAAATTACCAAAAATTTTGTTAACAATCCCCAGTATTGCACTAAATCCTCATTTAATATATAATCCTAACCCCCAGAAATGAACAGAATCCCCAATTTAACAAAGGATTCTCAATCGCCAAATGAACACTGAATCCTCAAATTTTACTAAATAAGAATCCTTAATCCCCAACTTCAAACCCATTATTACTGGGAACATGAAAAGACGGGTATTAAATTTTGATTTGACGTGTTGCGGATTAGGAATTATGTGTAAACTAGGAGTTTCTGTGTAAAATTGTGGATTGGGAATTCTATGTTAAATTGGGGATTGAGAACTAAGTGTATAATTGGGGATTTGAGATTTCATATAAAACTGGGGATTGTGTGTAATATTGGGGATTGGAGATTGTGTGTAAAATTGAGGATTCTATGTAAAATTGGGGATTTAGGATTATGTGCAAAATTGGAAGTCAAAGTCAAATTTTGGTCATTTGAATGATATTTTGGTAAAAAATAAAATAAAATAAATAGTAATAGGTTTATCTTCCTAATTATTTTTCACCTAATATTTCAAAAATTTAGGATTATTGACTTAAAATGATTTTTTTTTTTTTTATAAGAAAGAGATAAAATAAAGGACATTATAACTATTAGGTGAAAAAATAAACAATGACATCAATGGATTTTAATCTCGAAAAACAAGTTTATTTCTTTTCATACTTTCCTAAGGATGAAATGCTACCAATTTAATTTAGAATTCCATTGATATCATTGTTTTCTTACTTTGACTAATTGAACTGAAATTTGCATTTCTTTATTTATATATAGGCTCTTACTGCATCGAAAAGCAAAGTTGGTTGCCCAAAGAATTTTTGAATGGGTACGAAGACTAGCTAGCTTGCTTCATGCATATCCATTGTGACTTCAATTGAATCGATAGAGATTTAGTTGAAATGGCTTGTTTGCTATTTATTTGCAAGGAGTCTTTCCAAATTAAATTTAAAACAATAGCTTTTATTTGATTTTTGGTATATGTGGGGTACATGTTTGGTCTTAATTAAGTGAATGACAAAATTTTTTTATTTTGTTTGCTAGTACTTCTTCTACGTACTCAATTTATATGCATACAGGAGTTTGAATACATTGTATTACGAATTAAAAACTGAAACAGGTTCACAAGAAACACTTACAGGTTGCCTAAATTAACAGGCTAACATATCGATCAATTAAAATGTTAAAAAAAAAAAAGAAGGGGGCTTTTTAAGGGCGGTTTCTAGTTGTCTTTGAAGGATATGAAGATAGTTTATTGTTGTCTTGAAAAATTAGATATATGAAGACGGTTTATTGATGTCCCCAAAATTTTATATATATGAAGACAATTTTTAAGTGTCTTTAAAGTACCAAAATATGAGGACAGTTTAAAATTGTCCTCATAATTCTACATATGAAGACGGCTTTTAAATGTCTTTAAATTACCGAAATATGAAGACAGTTTAAATCCTTCTTTAAAATACTACAATATGAAGACAGTTTGTAAATGTCTTTAAAAAGCACAAATATGAAGAAGGTTTAAAACTATATTTGAAGGTTATGTTTTGAAGACAGTTAAAAATTGTCTTCAAAAGGGTCCAAACTTTAGAAGACACGGTTAGGGAGGACAGTTTCCTAACTAGGGGTGTGCGCGGGTCGGGTGAGGGCGGGTGGAGGATAAAACCGCCAACCAACCCGCCCTTGGCGGGTGGCTAATTCTCCCACCCGCCAACCAACCCGCCTACCTCAATAACCGGCGGATTGGTTAAATATATGGCGGGTTTCAACCGGCGGGTTGGGCGAATTGAGCGGGTGAAGCATTACTATTTTTTTTTTATTTTTTTTTTATAAACACCTAAAGTTCTTAAAATCTTTTTAACAAGCAAAAACACTTCAAATTCGCATATAATAATGCAATATTGTGTTATTTAGTAATTAAACTATAATCCAAACAATTCTTCCAATAGTAATAAACTAAAGTGTCAAAATAAATTGCCCTACAACAATAGAAGCTACTAACTAGCTAGATACATAATAATAAATGTTTATTATTATTAAAAAATCTTACAAACTAACATATGGTTTCACATTCGAAATTGAAAGAATATCAAATCAAATAAGTGCATATTCAAACTATCATAATAAACATTTCTAAAGAAATAAAAAACACTAACTTGCAAGCATATCCAACTAAGGGAAAATATAATGTAGTAATGAAATTTATTTTATATAAATATATTATTTATTTATATATAATTATTTGGCGGGCGGTGGCGGGTTTAGGGCGGGTTGTCACCTCTATACCCGCCAACAGACCCCACCCGCCAAAAATTCATCAAATCCACCCAACCCAACCCGCCTAACCATTGTAACCGCGGATTGCGGATGGGGTCGGGGTGGGTGGGGTCGGGTCCGGCGGGTTGGGCGGGTTTTTGCACACCCCTATTCCTAACCATCCTCGAATGTCTATGAAGACAGTTTTTAGCCGTCTTCTAATACCTTTTTTGTAGTAGTGAATGTAATGGAATTTAAACATTTGACTGAGGAAAGAGTAAAGGAAAAAGTGATTTCTAGAGGACAGAGAAGAAGAGAGAGAGAGGAAGAGAGAAGGAGCTGCCATGACCGGATTTCCTTCGTTGGATTGTGCGAGGGGAGCTGTCATTGCTCGAAAGTGGGCGTCAGATTCTTGTTTGACTTGACCCAGGGAGAGAGGAGAGAGGAGAGAGTAGAGAGTCGATCATATCTGCAGCAGTAACGCTGTTGTAGAACCTCAACTCACGCTAAATTTTTGTCGAACTATGCGAGGTTCTTCTTCTTCTTAGTCATCTTTTTTATCTTCTTCTTCACTGTGCTCATAACAAAAGATAGTAAAAATTCTTCTTCACTATGCTAAAAAAAAAAGACAGTTCAAAAAAAAAAAAAAAAAAAAAAAAAGCCACGGTAAAAATCCAAAAAAAAAATAAAATAAAATAAAATGAAAAAATAAAAATAAAAATAAAAAAAAACAGTAAAAATCCAAGAAGAACCTTCTTCTTCTTCTTATTTACTATCAGCCAATGAAAATATAAGCTGGACAGCAAAAATACACTAAGGGATATTTTCAAACACTACAAAAAATGACTTTTACCGACGGAAAAATAATGTTGCTAAAACTCTTAATACTGTCACTAAAGGCCTTTATCCATAGAATTTCAGTCCCTAAATTATTTTTGCCATTGCCACCATCGCTAAATAGTTATATCGGCAATAATGGCATTATGTCGCTATTAGTTTGACTTTTACCGACAAAATTTAGCATCGCCATAGATCAAATAATCATCCCTATAACATAGACTTTTAGGCACTGTAATAAGTAATATCGACATAAACTATTTCTTTTAGGCACAGTAAAGATTGACACTATTACACACATTTAGGGACGGTATATACGGTCTCTATAATATAGACTTTTAGCGACAATAATTACCGTCACTATTAAACTATTGGATGAGTTCATTTAGCGATGGTAATTACCGTCCCTAATACTCTAAGTAGCGCACATTATTTCACTATTTTCCTGTTTTCAAAAACCTGTATCATATATCCTACATGCTACAATCACAATACCCTTCAAAATTGAATCCAAAATAGGGCAAACTCGAAAGCAAAGTTTTTCTATCAAAACAGGGCAAACCATGATATAGTTTGCCAATTCAATTAATAAAAATATCCAAAAATATCATTGGGTTGCTCTTTCACTTTTACTAGCAAAACAGGGCAAACCTCAAAAGCAAACTTAAACATGTACACATAACACCTGAAGGTATTATCATCAATCCTCTCAATCCTTTCAGCATCCAAAACAAAGTACTGACTCGCCAAGTGTGAAAATGACACTAAAGTTTAAACCTGTACACATAACACTAAATTCTGGGCATCATTTCATGTGAAAATGACACAAATCAAACTAAAATCATGAGTCTGGTTTTCATTCATACAGCTCCAATGTCCTTATCAAGTCCCATGCCAAATGCCACAATTCCAAGTTACAACAACCTTCCATTAAAAAAAGAAGAAGAAGCAAGTCAATAATTCTGAAAAGTAAAAGCTGTATACTCAATAATATGTTATGGCATCTAAAGGAATGGATTAGTGGTTAACAATATAATTTAACCAAAGCATATCGGCAGGAGAGAGTTGGAGAGTGGCGCCATTGGGAACTCCTCCAATAAGCTACAAGATCTATTCACTTATCACGATCAACCTTACTATGACGGTGCTCATATTATTCATCAAGCGGAAGGTCTAAATCATGAAAAGCCTTCTCTAACTTGTATTTCTAATCTTTCCAGCCTGCATTATATGTAGCAAAAAAATCTCAGTTAGAGCTGGCATGGGGACGGAATTGTGATGGGCAGTGAGCAGTTGGCCAAAAGAACACAAGCTTAACCTGACCCAAATATTATTAAGTTAGAAACAATAACAAAATCCAATCATTCAATTCGAGGTCAACCCAAAAACAACCTCCAACTGAATTTTATTTTAGAAATATTTATAGATATGGAATATTAAAAAAATGATATAGAATATAAATAGAAGTATATTTTAGGAATATTTCCATATCAAAGAGACTACAGTTCCATCATGTGATGGCCCATTATCTCAAAATAATTTTTTATTAAAATAGAAGTTGTGGGTTCACTGCTCTCACCTGAATGACATTTGCTGTCCTCAAATGGAAAAGCGGTGAAGAGTACCTAATTTGTAACATGTTTGAAAAATTCTCCACAGCAGCAAGGATGTGACTCTTCTGAGGCTTGAAGGATGGATCTGCCAATCTTGGTTTAATTTTGAAAAAGGAAACAAGACCAAAGATAATTTTTAGATATATCAGACTGGATGTTTTAAAAAATGGAATGATGAGAAATAAACCATTAACACGAGTTCTCTGCTTCGCAATGTAAACTTGTAAAAGAAATAGATGACATTAGAAAGCCACTCAAATTGTGATCTCATCATCTCACTAAAACAAATACTACTAGTCAAATGATAGAAATGGAAACAATTGAATGCTTACAGTGGCCAATTCTTTTCATTTTTCTCCTTTGGAGGAACGCCAACACCCCAATTGTTAGAATTGTAGCTGAAGTCTAGCCTGAGAATAGTGAGAAATAAACATAACACATGAGGTAAACAGGACAAGTTTCACAACTGGGACCAAAGTCATTCTTTGATACATCTAAGTTTAGCTCCATTGTAATATTATATTGGAGAGTGTTTATACTAGAAATTGAACATACGACCTCGGTCGTCCGACCTACTAAACAAATGGGGGGACATGTCCCTTCGATCACGACCTTACCTCAGAAGGTCGAGGTTCTAGGACTCGCTCCCCCAAGACGGTCGCACTCGCTTCGCCCCTCTTTATGGATGGGGTCGAGGGGGACGCCAATTAGAGCATCGCGACGGAAGCCTCTTTCTAGAGTCCACCCTCCGTATGGGGTAGGGCGAAAATGGCAATCTACGTCGACCCTGCTGCTCATGACCAGGGCGTCGAAATGCTTAAGGCATTCGTCCCCTGCCCTTTCCTGTGTAAAGACCATGACTAGTTACCAATCCGAGGCCGAAGTGTGGGGAATAGGACTGGTGGTTGGGACAGAAGAGCGTTAATGCGAAGGGATGCCCTCGCAGGGAGGCAGGGTCGCCCCTTCGTCTTGACCGGGTCGACCTGGTAGCCTAAGAAGTGACACCTGGGCAGTGCAATGCATTCTCTCTCCTCATTTATTGACTTTCCGTCTCGGGCAGTGTGCGCACCTACAATGCGGGCTATGACCGCCATTGCAGGGCCTAGGTCGGGCACCGATGTGCTAAGACCTAGGGCGGCGGCACCAACCGTACGAAATCGGTCAAATCACATATCCATTCTCATGATTAGGAAATGGCAGGGAGTCAGGGTGCCTGTTTGGCTGCGCCCCGGCCTCCCTGTCAGTGATTTGACCCCTATTGTACTCGCCTTCCTTCTCCTATAAAAGAAGGGACGATAATCTCATTTAAGGGGACTAACAACCAAGGATAAGGGAGGGAGAGAATTTATTGCAAGTGTTGTTCTTCGCGATCTTAAGGACAAGATTGTGAGGAATAACTCCCCAAAATCGTGTCCGGAGGTGGACCAGCTCGACTCACTCTGTTCCCCTTCATATCCATCCCTATTATCGATAATACAGAGCTATAAGTACTTAAGATCGCCATTTCACGGCAATCCTCGCAATTGTAAGGACCTCCTCAGTTTTCCTTGTAAACAGAGAGTTTGGACATTAATATTCAGCAGATAAGAGAGCTAGTCACTGTTATCCAAAAACATATGTAACAATAAATTATTTTATAACTAATTTGAGATTACTACTAATAGTGGACCTATTGAACCAATCACCAAAGTTGTAAGAATCACGATCAAGTCACTCTAATTGCAATAAGTTCAACTTTAGTGAATTAGTGAATAGTTGCTGTTAAGTTTCCTACCTAAAAGCCTAAGCTTGTAGGTGGAGGGTATTATACTTGTTGCCAAATGATTTAGTTTGACAGGGCTATTATACTTGTTGCCAAATGATTAGTTTGACAGGGCTATTATACTTGTTGCCAAATGATTTATCCTGCATCTCTCATCTACAGAAACATCCTTTGAAGTCTGCAAGTGAAGGGGCCAAATTAAAATATAATGTCTCTCTAATAATATAAGACATTGCAAGAGTGAATTTGAGCGTACTTTCAAGCTCACAATGTCAAATAGGGTTTCATTGTCATGAGCAGAGACATAATTAATCTGGAAAACAATCAAAGGTGTCAATCACATAATTTTGGAAAAATTATGTCCTAAACGAATATATGACAATACTATAAGGTAAAAGTATTCAATGACAATTGAACGACCAACAAATAAAGTAAATATAGGCAGTGATGCTTTGAAATCATGTTCCTCATAATTCATACTCAAACACATAACTCAAAGTGGTATACCATCATGATAATTATTATAATAAATACAATTTAGATCCTTACTGTTTCTGTGGGGTTTAGAGCATATGCAACAGGTGCTCCATCATAGGTTGAAACTTCAGATCCTTTTACCTGAGAAATCGTAATGAAATGCCAGGGTGAATTTAATGTGCCTCCCAAATATTACATTCCCAGTAAGAGAAATGGTTTGGGGGAAGTTCACAACTTAAAACAATACAAAATAACATTTAAGAAGGAACTATATACTGTGAAAGTCCTATATGAATGCCAGAGCAGAAATCTTGTTGTCAATCCCAATTAGTTTAAGGCATTGGGAATTGATTGAAGTATTGATGTCTATGAACAAAAAGTCCTTTGTAAACAAGAATTTAATTATACTTTATTAAACATATTGCAAGAAAATTAGGATTACTGTTCTTTTTACTTATCAATTGGACATGTAACTTTATTTAGAAGAAGAAAACCTTCTTTCGACAAATTAGCAGCCTTATCACTACCATTCCTTAAAATTTCATCAAGCAAATATAGAATTTAGTTTTCAATGAGGCCCTCAATCCCAAGTAGCTCATTTTAACTTGTAAGAGCGATTTAGTTTCTACGAGTTACTCTCTTATCAAAGTAATGCATACGTAAATACATACATAGAAGTAAATTAACTTAGTCTGTTTTAAGGCCATATAGAAAACTATTCCAATAGGAAATCATGGATAAAGATGTAAAGGGTACATGAGAAACAATAACTATATTCAAGATCTACCTAAGCTAGCTGAGCAGAAAATCTCATTTATGTGATACAAGATAGAGCTGGTATGAAAGATAAAGCTGCCTCATACCATAGAATATTAGCATAATTTTAAGTAGTACATGGCAAAAGACAAATGCAAAAAACCTATCCAGTGGAACTCCTACTCCTTACCTCTTTCCCTTCACAATTGGTTAGCACAAAGTCCTTCAAGTTGGCAGCCATCCCAACCTAAATTGCGTGAAAGTACCTTAATTGGTTGTGAATAGAAGATAGAAACAATATTTCAGGGAAAGGAAGTATATGTAGGCCCAATCAATAAATCAATTAAATGATGAGGGGAATGACAACAGGATGCAAATTTTCTATTGCCATCTTAAAGATACAATGCAATATTTCATTAGCCACATAGCTTAGCAGCAATTTTGTTTTCAGTTTCTCAAGAAATTAGATGAAAAATCCAGTGCTAAAGAGGCAGAGAAAACACGCCTTCGATCAAAATCAAAGGTACACTTTCATATATCAGCAAGGGCATATTGTTCCGAAGTCATAAATGAGCACTTTAATTCCCACAAAAAAATACGGAATAATTTTATTTTTTTCGCTTTAGATATACATGGACGATCACTCTTTTGTGAGTGTCTGTTACAGTCATTAGATCATGAAGGAACAGGATTATATTTAATTGATCTACATATATAGCATCTTTCAACACTCCATGCTTGGCACAGGAGGAACAAGAAGCAGAGATCAAATAGCTAAGACTGAGCCTTAAGTTCAAAGCCAATTAATCACTTTCTTGTAGTGATTTTCTCTGATTTTCTCTGATTTTAATTGTTGAAATCAAGTACAGAAGTAGCTAGGAGATCAATTAATCACTCACTTCACATTAAATCTCAAACAAATTAAAATGAAATCAATCATACAGCAAGCAAGATGAAATGATGGAAGATGCAACCAACCTTGCCAGAGACCGCGCGAGAATGAAGATTGGTGATCAATGGAACGATCTTCAAGTTTGTGTGATGCCGACAGTGCCGAGATTGCGCAGAGAAGAGACCAGATCAGCGAAGGATGGATGGAAGACACACCGTCTAGCTCCTAGGGTTTCGGTTCCTTTCGCTAATGTCAGGAGAGATAGAGAGAGGCAGTGTGGAAGGACTGAGGCTGCTGGGCTTAGGGTTTCAATAGGGAAAGGAGTGAGAGAGAGCATATGGGCGGGAGAGAGTCGGAGAGTGGCGCTAGATCCAATTTACAAAATGCCGTTGTTTGCATAAAACCAATTTTTGTTTTCAGTTTGAGCATAATTCAAAAAAAGGCCTTAGCAACCGAATTTATCTGTGCCTATAGACTTATAATTAGCCACTGATAATAATCGTGCCTATACTTAATAGTTAATTATATTTAAATAATTAGAACCATTAGGGACGAAAATTATTGTCATCATAATTTTTAGAATTAGCTATGAAAATTACCATGCCTATAGTTTATAATATTTTAAAAATTAAAATAATTAGGGACGGAAATTACAGTCTCTACTGTCATTAGATTTAGCGATGGTAATTATAGTCATTAAAAAGTAAATAGTGATAGAATATTTAGTGAGGGATAATTTTTCAACATTAAAACAAAAAAATAGAGTTTTGGCAATGGAAACTTAGCGATGGAAATATTACTATCCCTAAAAATATGTTTCAGCGACACTTTTAGCTTCCATCCTTAAATTACCGTGGCTAAAAACCTATTTTCTTGTAGTAAATGTACTAATGTTGCACTTAAATACGTGAACGAGAGTATAAAATGGGAATAGTAGATGGGATCACTAACATTGCTCATTGTTAATATATCCAAGAAACTGAAGAACAATCAGTTTATTTGCACTGAGGATCTAATTAAAAAGTTTGTTTCTAAACAATCTGTCAGAAACCTAAGAACATTGCGGCAATCACTTCAAATTGCTATAGCTAGTAGTACTCTATCAATATCCATGAAATTAAAGAACTCTAGTCTTATTGCCTAATTTATTAAATTTTTTTGTTATTGCATATATAGCTCACCACCTATCGTTACTGTTAATCAACTACTGTAATTATTTGGACCAACAATGTTTTTTGCTAGGCTAGCTATATAAACTATTAAAAGTGTTTTTTGATCAAATGGGAAAATTTGCAGAGGATTCAGGCCTGTTTGCATTAGCTTTTTATAAAATTATTTTATAAACTCAAATTTCGACTTCATTTAAGAGATAAAGTGATAATTACTTCTAGAGACTTGAGAAGTGATAAGATGATTGGCAAATTTTTCATACTAGAAGTGATTATTGCAAATGTTGTAAGACCTGATCAAATAATTTTTGCAATGTCCCTCGATTTTTACAATAATTAATTCTAGTATGGAAATTTTAGTATGATAAATTATGGTATGAATATAATTCTAAAAAAATATGTAAAGAGATAGTTTTCCCAAAGTAATTTTTTTTTTTTTTAAAAATAACATTAACAGACCCTGAATTAATGTGACACTAAGGATTAAAATAAGTGCAAAAGTGCAAAAAGATGCATGGAAAAAGGTCTGGGCCACTCGCGTCGTTTCATTATCACTATCTTTCCTCACAAAGTGTGGAAGAAAGGAGCCTATGGACCACAGAAGACAACAAAATAGAAACTTGACAAGATTAGATGACTTTGACCTGGCCTAGCCAGCTTGACTTTTTAATGAATCTATTTAGAAAAGTAGTATAACATTTTACCATTCAAATTGCAAATATATGTATACAAAAGTTATTGAAAACATAAAAATGAGCTTAACGAAATTAACAAAATTAAATATTATGGCACGTTTAATTTTGAGGATCTAATATTTTTATGGCATGTTTGGTAATTTGGATAGATTCATTACAATTTACAGGGTATTAAAGATATAATTTTTTTTAATGAGATAATTGTCACCATAATTGAAGTTATAGGATTAATTTTTAAGAAACACATAATATGCATGTGTGCATTTGTTTTTAATTTTTACACTCACTTGTGATAGAGATTACCATCTTTTTCATTTTTTCGAACTATTCACAAAGATGAATTTATTTACAATTTGTTAGAAAAAATTATCTAGGATTGGATAATATTGTATCAAACAATTATTTACAGAATAGAACAAATTGTATATCAATTCTGTAAACTATAGAATTATATACCAATTCTAATAAAAATAAGAAGTATAAAAAGACTATTTGAATAATAGACTACTTTTATATCATTCATTTAATGTATTTCAAGATTATGCACAGCTGCAATATCTATTAACATTCTAATGAATGTTATTCTTGTAACCATTGAATATGTATCAAATTAAAATAGTCCGAATATTCACCAGTTACAAAAATAACATCTATTAGAATGTTAATAACTATTGCAACTGTGCATAATCTTGAAACACATCAAATGGATGTTAAGATAGCTTTCCTAAATGGTGAATTAAATGAGAAAATTTATATGGAACAACCTAAAAGGTTTGTAGTTCTAGGCCAAGATATGAAAGTTTGTAGGCTTATAAAAGCTCTTTATGGATTAAAACAAGTTCCAAAGCAATGGCACGAAAAATTTGACAAAGTGATGATGTCAAATGGTTTCAAAATCAATTATTGTGAAAAGTGTGTCTATATCAAAGAAACGTACTGCTGATATATAGTTATGTCATTGTTTGTCTCTATGTTGATGATATTCTTATTATTAGAAGTAATAATGGTGTCATTACTACTAAAAAATAGATGTTAACCGGGAATTTCGACCTGAAAGACATGGGTGTTGCAGATGTTATTCTAGGGATTAAAATTTCTAGAACATCTAATGGAATACTACTATCTCAATCTCATTATAATGAGAAAATACTTAAGAAATTTAATCAGTTTGATTGCAATCCTGTGAGAACACCGGTAGATATAAATCTACATTTGTCGAAAAATAAGGGTGAAGCTGTATCTCAACTATAGTACTCTTAAATTATTGGAAGTCTAATGTACTTAATGAATTGTACTCGACCTGACATAGCTTACTCAGTAAGTAAATTGAGTAGATATACTAGTAATCCAGGCTTACATTATTAAAAAGCAATAGTTAGAGTTTTAAGATATTTGAAATATACTCTAAACTATGGGTTGCACTATACCAGATATCCAGCTGTACTTGAAGGGTATACTGATGCTAATTGGATATCTGATACAAAGGACTCGAAATCCACAAGTGGATATGTATTCACTCTTGGAGGCGGAGCTGTGTCTTAGAAGTCATCCAAGCAAACGTGCATTGTTAGATCCACAATGGAATCGAGTTTATAGCTTTAGATAAAGTTGGTGAAGAAGCAGAATGGCTTCAACACTTCTTAAAAGACATTCCAATGTGGTCAAAACCTATGCCAGCTATATGTATCTATTGTGATAGCCAATCAGCTATTGGAATGACACAAAATGATATGTATAACGGTAAGTCTCGACATATACATCGAAGACATAATACCGTAAAATAGTTGCTCTGTAAGACCCCGAAATTTTCAATAGTAAATTTTCTTAATTATTATTA
>JAESVK010000434.1:7027-62923 GCA_017140935.1 Hamamelis virginiana | reverse complement strand
TTTGTTTGGTATGGTGGAAGGGAAGGAGTGAAGAAAGAGGCTAGGGGAAGAAAAGTAAAGAAAGTAGCTTTTTGTCACCTGCCAAAAATATTGGTGAATAATGGGAGGGAAAAAGTAGGGGAGAGGAGAGAGAAAAATTCAATTTCATCTTTCACCATTTTTTATGTTAATTAACAAAAGTACCATATTTTTAATATTAAATAAATAAGAGTAAAATAGTAAATAGATATCTCATAATTTTCTTTCCGTTGGAACCATATATATATATATATATATATATATATATATGATCCAATGGGGTTCAGATTCCATTTGGATAAATACGGTTCACTTTTTATTGGGATAGTTGGGACAAGTATTTTGAAAAATTGACGGTTGGATTAGATATTCATGTTACGTATGTCATGTTTGTCAAAAATCACAGTAATCAAACGGTTGATTTATGATAAAACTGATTGTAAAAAAAATTGGTATTTTATTGTGGCGAGATATTTTAGACTATTTTAGATTTCAAGAGATTATTAAGATTCTAATCCAAAATGCCCGAATTCACAACCCGTTGTTAGACCAATTGGACTCCACCGCAGATGAACTTAGCTCACCAATTTTATATTTTTTTATTGTTATGGTAAGAGATATTTTAAATTATTTCATTTAAAAATCTTACCAAAATTTCGAATCCAAAATATCTGAGTTGATGGTCTGTTCTTGAGACGTATTGGACATTAGAGTTAGCTTATACAGAGCTTGGTAAATGGTAACCTTGGACCACGTTTCATATGGACTCCGCCGCAGATGAACCTAGCTCGCCTGTCTGCAACTTTCCGTCAGTCAGATAACGAGTTAACAACGCACAGAAAAGTCAAACGCCATTTAATGGGAATGGAATAATAATAATAATAATAATAAGCTTATTTCTTTTTAAAAATAAAAAGAAAAATATTTAGAGGGTTTTCGTTCGGTCCGTGAAGTGGATTTAATGTGGGTTTGGAGTCCGGATGAGAAAGAGTGTCATAGTGAGAGAAAGAAGGTAGAGAGAGAGAGAAGTTCATGTCTGACCAGATGACCTGACCTCCTTTTTCTCATAAAATAAAACATATATCAAAAAGCCTTTCTGATTTTATGCAGAGTTTCTTTGCCGAATGGGTATATTAGCTGTTTTCTTCTGCAGATGCTAAAGTTTAAGGTGCAGATCTCTCATCTCAGTTTATGTATTCTTAAAACTAGTTCCTTTTCTTGGATTCTGGAGGCTTCCCATCTGGATTTTTCCCGAGAAAATGCAGAGGAAAAACTTGGGTTTTTTCTTTTTGTTTTTTTTCCCATTGAACGCTCATTTTCTCGGGGTTTTTTTATTTTTATTTTTTATTTTTCTCGTTGATGCCGAAAGCGACTTCTCATTTTTATCTCTGTTTTGAAGATTGATTCCAGAGCGAGAGAGAGAGAGAGAGAGAGAGAGAGAGAGAGAGAGTTTTGAACAAGTTTTAGGGTTTGTGCTGTGCAACAAGAGGTTTTGCAGAAAATCTTGAGAGCTTTGCTTTCTTCTTTTCAGATCTTTGATAACGTGTGTGTTGTTGAAGCTTTGGAGCTCTGATCAGCTATAGCTATTCGATTATATACAATCTATTTAGCAGGTAAAGTGTTCACAACTCTTGTTTAAGTTTAGATGCTTCTATGATTTGCTATTATACGCTAGTTAGTGCTGTTACACGTGAAGAGATTCAGATAATCTAGCACCTTAATGATACAATCTAGAAGAAAATAGGGAATAAGTCTGTAACTATAATTTTAGTGCGGAATAGGAAAACAAATTTAAAATAAAGACCATTCTTCATTTAATGGAACCTTGTGACTTTAATTGATTTTTTCTTCTAAACCCTGCTCTTTGCATTTTTCCCCTTTAATTTTTTCTTATTTTTCTAGATATGGGTCTCTTCTTGCCCATTTTGTGCAACCATTTCTCAATATTTTTCTTGGTGTTCAATGTTGAAAAGTTCCTCACACTATTTTTATTTTCTTTTGCTTAAACTAATTTTTCATCCTTTTTTTTTTTTTTCTCTCTTGTGAAAATCTGTTCAATATACCAATATGTATATAGTTTTAGCTAATGGGGGTCTTGAGTTTTTCTGATCTGGAGCTTTGGCTTCAAAATGTGGCTTAAGAACCTAAAAATGCTGTTGCAACAGAAGTTTGGAATTTGGGCTGCTTTGAAGTCCATGTGAAGCTGTCTTTTTCGTCTCATCTCTTTTCTTTTTTGGTGCCTTTTCTTCTTTCTTCACTTTCCTTTCTAATTGTTTACTAACATTTGTATACTTAACTTGAGTTACCTTTTGTTTTGTTTGCAGCCATATGCCCATGATAAATTGAATATAATTTATCAAAACATTTTCATAGAGAGAGAGAGAGAGAGAGAGAGAGAATTACGCTAGTGCTGTGATTGATCTGTCAAATGTCGTTCCGGAGCATAGTTCGTGATGTGAGGGATAGTTTTGGGAGCTTATCTAGACGGAGTTTCGATGTCAGGCTGGCTGGCCATCATAGGGGGAAATCGCATGGTTCAGTCCATGAGATGCATGACCAGCCTCTCATGATTCAAAATAGTTGTTGGGCTAACCTCCCACTGGAACTACTTTGTGATGTAATCAAGAGGTTGGAGGAGAGCGAGAGTTCGTGGCCTGCTCGAAAGCATGTCGTTGCATGTGCCGCTGTTTGCAAGTCATGGAGGACTATGTGTAAAGAGATTGTTAGAAGTCCAGAGTTTTGTGGGAAGCTTACCTTTCCCCTGTCCCTAAAGCAGGTAGGGTTCAATGTGCTAATTGGATATGTATGGTATGGGTTCATGTGGAATGGTGGAATGTTGTTTTTCTATTTTTTTATTACATTCCATAATAATAGTGATATTGATTCTGTATCTATTGTTTATGTATGGAATTTATATTCTTCATTAAAAAATAGGGATTTCTTATGAAGTTAGGGATGCCAAATACTAAATCTTGATCATTTGACACTTTGCAGCCAGGGCCACGTGATGGAACTATTCAATGCTTTATAAAAAGGGATAAAGCTAATTTAACATACCACCTTTTCCTGTGTCTTAGCCCTGGTACGTGTATTTCCTAACCATTTGCTTTGCTCCCATTTGTTAATTTTTGGTGGGTTTGTAAAGTTTCCTTGTGTCTCAACTTTAGTAGGTCTGAGATCTGGTTTATCATTGTCATTGATCACTTGGTTATTAAAAATTTTAATGTAGAACACTAGAACTTATTGTTTTAATGTTAAGGCCAGCATGCAACAATTCTGAATATTGATTGGCTTGGTAATTATGTATACAATTATTATCAAGAATCAAGAATTAATAAATAAATAAGAATCTGCCATGCTAGAGGGTAATGATATGATGATATTTTGTCAGTGTTTAACCATTTATTGATACTACAGGAATGTAATCAGGAACAATATTGAAATTAAGCAAGTGCCATGTATATTGATCCTGCATTGTGTACCATTTCTGTATCTGCATCTATACTGGTTGAGAGAGATGTAGTAAATTATGTTTGTGAAAACATTCTGTGGATACACACATATCCAGATTTCATCAATTAGCTGGAATCTTTGACCTTCCTATCATTAATAGACTTTTGATTAAGAAGCAGCTCAGTAATTAGATTGGTGTAGCCTCACAAATACCAGACTTATGATGCTGGCATCATTGAGCTTAGTTATGTGTGATGTAACCCAACGTTTAGTCAGTTATTTAACCTCTTTGTGATGCTGGCATGGAAAAATCTTTTCCAGACCTTTAAAATGTAGACTCAGGCTTGCGTAGTTTAAAGACATAAAACTTCTCTCAGCTTGCTGCAGAAATGCCAACTGCTTTATTCTATGGCTGTGGAAGTCTGACACCTTGGCTCCATCATAAATTCTCAATCACAACCAAGCCACCACTTTGCACAGCCAGTCAGAAACTAGTCTGTTGGTTCAATAAATTTGGTAGATTTAGCATTTTTTTGTAGACAAACTAAATTTGATTTAAGATATTATAAAAATTTATTTGGTATCTGAATTTGCTGCATTCAAATTGTTCTTTCATCTATTTAATTTAAGATTTTAAGCGTCTTCTATCAAACATTCTTTTAGTTTTCGTATCTATTCTTATAAAGTCGATATCGTTGTTGTATTATGGGCTATACAGTGGGGTGGATGGGTCGAACTGGCTCAATTTCTGGTTGGATAAAGGGATTCATTTTTAAAACACTGAATTAGACATGATTTTGCAAGTGAAAGCTTTTTCTTTTTCATGGTGATGTACTGCTATGTTTTAATTTTTTGATTCCAATTTTGCAGCTTTGTTAGTTGAAAATGGGAAATTCCTTCTTTCTGCGAAAAGGAATCGCCGGACTACTTGCACTGAATATGTTATCTCCATGGATGCTGAAAACATTTCAAGATCAAGCAGCACTTATATTGGAAAGCTTAGGTAACTAAATAAATCCAAAGAAATTAATGGCCCACTAGCTTCCTCTTTTGTTGTATACTCTTACCATTTGGCTATCAGCGGTTGAAAGCAAATTGAATTTTGGGTTGGATTCTCTTCTTAAATGTGTTGAGATGATTTACTGCTTGAGAACCCAAATTATATCTTTCCTTCTAGAGGAATGTTTATGGCAGGACAGAATGAGTGAACTTTAGTTAAGGACTCCTCTTAGTCTAAAGAATATTAAGTACTTCACAAAACACATGTTAACCCTGATTTATAAGGGTATGTTTTATGACACTGTGGAGTGAGGTATCAGTGTTCCAAAATGATCTGAATATTAATAACATCCTCCTCTTTAACAATTACTTATTTTGGTGGGGGAAAAACCACCTTCTTTGTGAGTGAAGAGAAAATTTACTACTTAAAACACAAGCAACCTTTAAGAAAGATGCTTGCAAATGGATGAATGAGGGCTTGAGTTGATTTTCCTAACTTGTCAAAGTTTAGCACTCAATTCAAGGGATTCAAACCCATACTTGATGGGTTTGCTGTCGCAGATCTTCACTTCCTTTCTCTGATTGGCTGATGCATGCAATTTCATTTATTTAGCTATTGAAACTGATTGAGCCTTTATTTTCTTCTTCTAGATATGAAGAAGTGCTTTTTTGATTTCCTGATGCAAGTGTTTATTTATATATAACATGGGCTATAGCTTGGCTTTATTTTATTTATTTATTATTGTTTTGTAGTTCCAAGTATCCTTGTTCATGTTACGAATTTAACCTTTGTTTCAGGTCGAATTTCCTTGGCACAAAATTCATAATATATGACACGCAGCCTGCATACTCTTGTGCACATATTCCCCCTCCAGGGCGAACTAGCCGGAGATTTTATTCCAAAAAAGTCTCCCCAAAAGTCCCTAGTGGCAGCTACAACATAGCCCAGATTGCATATGAACTGAATGTGCTAGGCACGAGGGGCCCACGAAGGATGCACTGCATCATGCATTCAATTCCAGTCTCAGCACTTGATGCAGGCGGTACTGTCCCTGGCCAGCCAGAGCTCCTCCCTCGCTCCCTTGATGACTCATTCAGGAGTATCTCTTTCTCAAAGACTCTTGACCACTCTATTGAGTTCAGCAGCTCGCGATTTTCTGAAATTGGTGGTACTGGTGATAATGATGAGGTTGGCAAGGCGAGACCCTTGGTTCTTAAAAACAAGCCCCCTAGATGGCATGAGCAATTACAGTGTTGGTGCCTTAATTTCCGTGGGAGGGTAACTGTTGCCTCTGTCAAGAATTTTCAGTTGATTGCTGCCACACAAGCTGCTGCCGGTGCACCCACACCGTCTCAGCCAGCCCCACCAGAGCATGACAAGATCATCTTGCAGTTTGGTAAGGTTGGCAAAGATATGTTCACCATGGATTATAGATATCCTCTATCTGCGTTTCAGGCTTTTGCAATCTGCTTGAGCAGCTTTGATACTAAATTGGCTTGTGAATAGAAGAAAAAAAAATAAATAAAGAAAAAGGTGGTAAGACAAGATGAGAAAAGAACAATGACAGAATCTCTCTTTTTTCTTTTTTCCTTTTTTAAGTCCTTACTGTTATTAGGATAGGTGATTGCTGTTAATGTTATTTCGTTGCTATAAAACTCAATTGTAACTGTGGTACTTCACCGATCACAGCGCTTACACCATTGTAAAACTCATGTTCCCGTTCCCTTTCCCTTTCCCTTTCTTCTGATGCTCTTGAAGTCCTGTAACTTGTAGTTTTACATTTATTTAGGCAAAATTTGGATTTGCTTCAGTATTTTGAAAAAGGAGAGATATTTGCACTTTGTAAAGTAGAGCAAATATTGCACTCGCAATGGTGATTCCAGTATTTGTGTATTTATACATCTTGTTGGCACCTCATTTATTCTTATAAATATATATGTAGAGTTAGGTCCCTAGTGAAATATGCACCGTTGGATGGAACCAACAGTGGTTGATTCACGTCGGTTAGAGGGCACATTAAATGCTGTGTAAGGAACGTATTTTCAAGTTGCAACAATAAAAAATTGAAAAGTACGAGTTAACCGAATAAAAAATTTAAAAAGAAATGAGAAAGATAAATCCCGGACCGGCCGGTTGAATTGGGAATCGGTCTCCACTCCAGTTAGTTTAACCAATAAAAATCTATTTAATTCAAAAATCAGTTAATCCGGTTAAAAAATTGGTCAATCCGTTGTTTTTTGTTTTGGTTTTGGTTTTTGGTTTTTTAAGGTGTTAAAATGACTAAAAAAGACAAATTAGTCTAAAAGAAATTTCAAATAGCAAAAAGAAATCCAAATACCTAATTTAATAATACAATATTTTTATCTTATATTTTAAAAAATATATATAATAAAGATTGATCAATAGTAATTATCAATTTTCAATTTTGATGACTGCACATAAATTCAAATATATGAATTGATTGTATAAACATTTAAAAAAGGGTTAATTACATTTTACCCACCTGTGGTTTACCTCTAATTCGATTTACCCACCCGTGGTTTCATTTTTTACACTTTACCCACCTGTGATTCCCTCCGTTACTCCTCCGTAACCTACCTCCACTACTGACGTTACTCTAACACAAAAACATAAAAAAACTTAACCTCCAACGGATCAAACACCCTCACTCCCAAAAATACACTACTATCCAACGATCTCACCAAACGAAGGGCACAATGCAATGTGCTTGAGAAAAATCACACTTCTCCCATTCTCCTCTAATGTTAAATGTAGTTCCTGGAGACGGCTTCGCTATTGTAGTCGTCGATTCGTCGGTTGTGCACAGCATATTGGTCCACAAATCCAATGAAGACAAGATCATGGTCCTCGACTCTCACAAGCTCGTCGCTGCTAGCGGTGAGCCCGGCGATAGGTATATATATGTGTGTGTATGTGTGTATATATATATACACATATATTGCTCACCTCACTCTCTCTTTATTGGAATTGTAATTTTTCTTAGAGTTCAGTTCACGGAGTATATACAGAAGAATGTGGCGCTGTATCAGTTCCGTAATGGGATCCCCTTGACGACAGCAGCTGCTGCTAACTTCACTCGCGGCGAGCTTGCCACCGCCTTGCGTAAGGTATGTATATATATGTGTGTGTAAATGTTACTAATTTGGAGCTATCTTATATTTTTTATTTAGGGTTTTGTTCAGATTTAGGGTTTATGTTTTGTTGCGTCTCTTGTTTGTAGGAAATTCGGGGGTTTTATTATAAGAAGATATAAATTAGGGTTTTTTTTTTTTTTTCTTTTTGTTTTTTTCTGCAAAACTGTGACATGAATGAAATGGGATATCAAAATGGGTAGTTGAGGACTTGAGGTTCGGGGGCTTGGCCTACTTGCTGAAGAATCTGATCAACTATGAATTAAAGATTGGGTTTTTCTTTGATTTTCCTCCGAATCTGTTCGATTGCTCTCCTAATTTTATTTTCTCCTCTCTCTTTTTCCCCAAATGCAGAAAAAACAATGTCGAATCTGCTCAAATTATTGGGGTTGTGTATAATGAGATGCTCCGGTGATGAATATGCAAGATGCCTTGTGTACCAAGAGTTTTGTCGTTCCAATTTCTGAAGCTTTTATGTAGCTTTGTATGTGGAATTGAAGTGACATCTGAGGAGCTCTCAAACCCTTTTCCCTCGTCTTCTCCTTTTTTCTTGTTGAACGAATGCTATGTGATGCCATTTTTCATCTTTTTCGTGGGAGTGAGGGTGTTTGATCTGTTGGAGGTTAAGTTTTTTTAAGTTTTTATGTTAGGGTAACGTCTGTAGTGGAGGTGGGTTACAGAGGAGTAACGGAGGGAATCACAGGTGGGTAAAGTGTAAAAAATGAAACCACGGGTGGGTAAATCGAATTAGAGGCAAACCACAGGTGGGTAAAATGTAATTAACCCTTTAAAAAAAATTATATTTTGAATCATTTACAGCTTTTATTCAAATAAATAAATAAATAAATAATATATTTATTACGTCACGGTTCAACCCCGATTGACCCTTACCCGGTAATTTTTTCCGGTTCGATGAACGGTCCGGGTTTTAAAACAATGGACTAAACCTGCAGTGAAGCCATGCGCGTGTGGACCGAAATAAACCAAATTAACATGCAAATCTCCCTTGCGTGTTTGGAAAAGCTAAGGACATCTCCAATAGTGCCATTCATTTTTTTTTCCTTCAAAAGTCAAATTTTGAAGGAAAAATGTATTTTTCTAATTTTTGACTTTGGCTTTGATGAGAGTTGTTCCAGTAGCGTATCCATAAAATTTTGGCTCAACCATCTAATTTCCACTTTTATCCTCATTCTTTCTTATCAATTATATCAAATACCATTCATTCATTTCTCTTTCTCCAACCACCAATAATTTAATTTATCAATTAAAAATAATATTAAATTAATGTTATTAAATCAAGTTGGGCTCTCTCTTTTGCCTTGCTATTATTTTATATAGCCATTGGTAAAGTCAGACTTGTGACTAAATAAAAAAAAATCTTCACCATTTGTACCCTCTCTCTCTCTCCTTTCCACAATACATCAAAAAATCAAACCCCTTCCACATAGGACATATCAAACCCACGCCTTATCTCTCTCTCTTTCTTTTCTCCCATTCTCTCGTCTCAGAGTCGGTGGCCATGACTGGGGGCCGATGATTGGAGTGGCGACCGAAGAAGACGATTTGGGTCCTGATCCATGACGAACCGTTGGAAGAGTGTGGCTTCTGATTGAGATAGAGACTTTCCCTACGAGAACGAGTGGGTTCTGATCGGCAAAAATCGAAAGAGGAGTGGGTTCTGATCGGGGTAAACGAGTGGGTTCATGGATGATGGAAGTCTGCTGCGGCGACACCACTGAAGGCAAAGAGGTAAGTTTGCAAAAAAAGTTTAGATTTTTTTCATTCTCTGCCTGCAATGACTGGTTCGACTTTTTTTTTTTAGGGCCCTGTTTGATTATAGAAATTGTTTTACAATATGCATGACTTTTTTTATAGAATTTTCTGTTGCTGTTTGTTTGCTGAGAAATTAGTTGGAAAAATGAGGGAAAGTGAGGGAAAATGATACCAATCATTTTGTTGGTTGATGAGGGCAAAATGGGCTTTTGCTCCACTTTGCTAAGTTTGGCTGAGCTACAGTGAGCATCCATATTTGGGCAACTATGGATAGCTACTGTAGCAGCTTCAAATTTGGAGGGGAGGATTTGGCTATACTACTGGAGGTGTTTTTTTTCCTTCAAAAGCCAAAATTTGGCTTTGAATATAGCTTTGGCTACACTACTAGAGATGCCCTAAGCAAGCTTCCCTCGTGGTACTCTCAAACCCACATCCCTCTCTTGCGGCAGTCAAATTTTTTTTTTTTTCCAAATATTTAAAGCCATATTACTACCTCCTTCCCTCCTTGCACTCACTCAATTTTTTCTTTTTTATTTTATTTTATTTTCCACAATATGCTTTCATAAATGATATGCCAGAATGTTAAACATACTTTAAACCATTTTTCAAATTACCTAAATTTAAAAACATGAAACTTGCTATCTAATGCAATCCTATATGCTAATATGCAAATCTATGCTTAAAAATATGCAAAATTTGACGTTACAGATCTCAAAACAATTCTAATATGCAAAATATCCAACATGCTATCAATATGGATATATCAAAAAGCTAAAATCAACATTCAATGATGAATAAACAAAAGGGAAGAAACTTACATTGTGCAACCGCTCACTTTTCCACAATTTTTTATTAAACAATGCATTCAATCATCTCATGTAAGCTTTAACATTCTAGATATAAGCATATGATAAACCCTAATTCCTATTCATGCTCTCTAATCATGCTCTCTAAACTTGAAAACAAAGCAAAATCTTATCATGCATATTAAAAATAGAAAATAAAAACACATGCTCCTTTATGTAATATTGTAATCCTAATAATGCATACTATATCCTAATCATGCTTCTAAAAAAGAATACACAAAGTCCTAACTTTACTTCTAACAAAGAAAAGAAAAAGGAGTAGAATAAGAAGAACTAGAAACTAGAAGACATCGAACATAAAGCTTATCATGCTTTCTAAGCTAATAAACTAATAAAAATAAAGAGGAAAAGATGAGAAACTTACCTTTGGAGTTGCTAGGATTCCTTTATTGCTTCTTTTTTTGAAGCTCTCCAAAATTCCCTTGAAGATTGAATTAATAAAACTCTAAGCTAAGGTCCCTATTTATAGAAAATTGACTTGAGCATGGACGGTTGAGATTAAATGTAATCAAGATGATCTTAGGGCTTACATTGAGTATTTGAAGGTGTTGGATAATCAGGTTAGGTAAAAAAAGTTGAAAGAAATCGGATAAAAAAGAGATAAGTCCCAAATAAATCAAAAACTCGGAGTTGTAATCGAACTAGGGCAAACTGGGCTGATGGCCATCCAAGCCTAGGACGGCTAGCTGTCCAGCCCTGGATGGTTGGTCGTCTTAGCTTGGACGGTCGTCAAAGAGAAATCCTAAATTTGCTCGATTTCGAGTCTTTTTGGGACTCTCCAACTTGTTTTTTTGCCATATCTTCTACGTTTTAAGCCTGAATTCGATGATTCAAAAGCCAAAATGACAAGGACTTGATCCTTTATATTTCTAGAAGGTTTTGAGCTTAAAAATGATTGACAAAAGTCAAAGGGTTAGGTTAAACCAAGCCAGTTAGCCGTTTTAAGCCATTTGACTCAAATTAGAGTTTGAAAATGTATTAATCGATTGATTATGAAATAAAATACCACTTCTTAAAACATGTTTTGAAAAACATTTTAACGTTTTGAAAAACATTAATTTTGAAAAATGTCAACCTTGGTCAAATTAAATCAAAACCCTAATAACAGTCAATTGACTATCATGAGCCAAAATGCTCTCAAACCATGCCAATGCTCAATTAAATCTTGTAACTAGACTCCAAACATCCATACAAATCTAAAGAAACAAACCGGGACAAACTTGGAGGTCAAACGGAAATTATGCGAGAAAAATGACAATTCTACGCTTCTAGTCACAAAAGTTCTTATTGCCTATTGAGCTTCGATCGAAATGTCATTAAATTTGACATGGACATTCCTAGACTCCCTAAAAACTAAATGCAAAATGAATCACTCAATTCTGAGACAAAAACCTACATAAAATAATAGCCTCTATCTACTTAAAGAAAATGATATTTTAGAGAACTAGGGTTTTGAGGCTTCTTTCTCCAAGGATAATCGGTCATTCTCAACCAATTAGGGAATGAAATAATGACTCGTGTTACACAAGTAAAAAATGGGGTGTCTATAGTGGGGCTTGGAAAAAAGTTCTTGGAAGTCTTAAAAAATCATAAATTTTATATGTTTTACTTCTAAGAATTTCTAGAGGTTACATATTAGATTTCAAGGCTAACTGTCAAATGATTTGGGAGATATAAGCAAACGAAGGCAATGAGTGCAAATTAATAAGGAGCAATCTAGGTATTTCTTAATATCTCTCCCCCCAAAATGAATTAGACCTTGTGAGGGCACCACTATCGGAATTGCTACCAAGTTCCACAGGCCTGAATCATAATACTACCAATGGTGCACACTTTCACCATCGGTAATGTGAGCTCAAGGAGCCCAATTTCAGCTGCAAATGTGTCAGTTCATGAGGGGCAATGTGGGGATTTCCTTGGGGCATTAGGGTAAAATTTGGGGGACTATAAAAGGCCATTTTCAGCCATTTTGAGGGGAGCTCTCTCATTAGCTAGAGTTTTTATTCTCTTTCCATTTCTTTTCATTTTGTTCTTCATTTCGTAGAATAGTTTAGCTTAGTTTAGTATAGGATTTGCATTCTTTTTGGTTTTTCCACTTGTAATCCTTTGATTTAGCACTTTTACTTTCATTATTCATTGTTAAACTTTGTATTTTCCATTTAACTTTATTCAAGAAGCATTTAATCTTTAAGTACTTATTTTCTTGCATTAATGGCTACCTAGGTCTCCAAGGTTGGATTCAAGGGTTGAATTCCACTCCACCACAAAGATAACATGATTCTCTCCATCCTTGTGTTTTGAAAGTTAGTCGAATGATATTAAATGCTCCTTAAATCCTTAACCCTCTTAGTTTTGCATCTCTTTGACCACAAGTCAACAAGGATAAATTTGGTACATGTGGTGCTTGGTAATATATGCACTTCAAGTGTTTGCTAAAATGCTAACAAAAGCATTTTCTATAATATTCAACCCCATTTTCACTTTTGTTCCATGCTTGAACGGTTATAAATGCTCTCCAAACCTTTTATCCTCTTGGTTTTGTATTTTTTTTCACTATATGTAGACAATATAAGGCTTGGCACATGTAGTGCTTGATTTTATATGCACTCCAAGTATTAGTCAAAATGCTAATGAGAGTATTTACCACGATTCAGCACCATTGTGCATTTGTATTGCTTTATCTTCGGATTGAGATCATTTCTTAATGAATCTTGATTGAGTTATAACTTTGAGAGAGAATTATGTGCCTTAGTTGTGGATGGAATGAATTGAAACCTAGGAATTCAACAATTTATATTTCGGTGCCATTTGCATAAGTTTAGTTAACTTCCACACTCTCAACCCACAAACCACGATTTTTCATTTCTTTTACCATTCTTTGGGCATTATTACCTTAGGATTTACCCTTGAACTTCAAATCCAATCCCTGTGGAAAATGACTATGGGTACTCACACGTATTATGCTTGATGACATTTGAATCCTGTGCTTGGGATAAGGAACTAAAACTCAAGGAAGAAAGCACAACTTTTATTAAGCTTAGCTTATTGACAAATGGAAAAGAGTTCTGCTACCATAGAAGGAAATAATATTTGAGATATTTTGTACCATTCAACCAATATTCAAAACATAAATGAGTTAAAAATCATGTTACCTCAAGTGTGGAATGTGAATCCACCCTTTATCCCAACCTTAAGCTAGTTTGTTGGCCATTTATAAAAGCAAACATTGAATGTAAGAGAATAACTGAAACCACTCGTATTGAAGATGAAATAAAGGTAATAAAATAAATGGAGTCCAAATAAACAAAACTTTACTACTCTACCCTAAGAGAAAGAGGGAGAAGAGAATAAAGGCCAAGAGGGTAAGAGAATCAGAAAAAGCTAAACCTTAGTTGAGAAAAGTGGGCTTATATAGCTCCCATTATAAAAATACCAAAATACCACTCATACAAAATGAAATGACAAAAAATCACTTTGCTCTCAGATGATCTTCTACCGGTTGAAGGTTTCCTTCTTCCTATGAGCTCTCGAGTCTGTAGACTGTGAATCCTCTATCGGTAGAAGGGGTTTTCTACTGTTAAAGTTCTACGAGTAGAGTTCTTTGCTGCCAAAACTGCATCTTCCTCTAATTGCTTCTTTTTTCACTTTCAAATAGTTTTAAGCTATGGATTGATGCTCCAACCTTTACATGACTTCAAAGAGGCTCTTTTATTGGTGTTTTCCTAAAAAATAAGATAATTGCACTATAAGCTACAACTATGTGTCACACCCCCAAAATAATAGGAAATGTGATAAATAAAATAAATAAATAAATTCTCATAAAAGTCAAAGTGTAAAGCAATCGGTCCAATTTTTTTTTTCTTTCATTCAAAAGTGTACTTCGAACCCATTGGACTAACTTGGTCATTTATTAACTCACTAATACATATATAAAATATTTAATTGAGGTTATAAAACTAGATTTCACGATGGAAAGAAGTCATATAAGTTAAATACATAGTGCTAGAAATCATGGACAGAACATATTCATCAATGATATACACAAAAAATTAGACAATTAATGGAGTATGTAAAAAACTTTTTAGAAATTTTAGATAAGGATAGATAGGTCAGATTGACCTTCATAGTTGGAGAACCTTTCCTACGAGCTTACAATTGTTAAAAATAATTCATTCAAGTGGTAAATCAATTTCAATTGGTAAAATATTTTTCACAAATGTATTTCAATGAGAAACAATAGCAAAAAGCATAACTCAAAAATCATTTTTCTAGAATTAGTTATGAATTTTCAACGATAAGTGATCGAATCTGTCATGATGTCAGGGATTCTATAGAGGAAACTCAAAGTTCTAGAAATGAGAGAGATAAACTACATACTCTAAAAAAATGCCATATATATAAGAGCATCTCCAATGCAAAAGCCAAATTTGGCACCCCAAAAAGCACTAGTTGATGCCAAATTCTAAGCCCATTTGGCACTAGCTGATGCCAAATTTGGCTTTATGGCATCAAGCAATGCCAAATTTGACAGATGCTCTAAGCATTTACAAAATGAGTAATCTATCCAGCAGTGTACTAAGCACAAAAAAACACTAAAAAGTAGCCCCAATTCATCAAGATCTCCATCAAGAAATCTCGGGAATTGAACTCCCAATATCCAAGTGTGGTTTATCTTGGAAAATAAGGAGTGAGTAAAAGCCCACTAGAGAGTAATACAATTCTAAACCACTAAATAATACACATCAAGGAGTTTATCAATATATGATAACTTCAACATGATATAATCAAATGCTTCCAACTATGGTTCAATGCATGAAACCCAACTCATGTCTCAAATGCAAAACCCACACTTTATGCCCTACTTCCAACCAATCATCACCGTCGAAACCATCGTTCAAGTGCCCATTTCGAGTCTATGATAACCATACTCATGTACAATGCTTTCAACCCAGACATAAGCCAAGGACCTTGTGTATTGGTGCTTCCAACCCGGACATTAGTAAACGACCTCATGCTATTGGTACTTTCAACCCAAATATGAGTAACTTGACACGCCTCATAAGGATACTAAATGTTTAGGGTCTTTCACTCAAGGACTCCAGGCCCTTCTTGCTTAAACCATGACTTAGAAATGGTACGTACACCACCATTACATACCTCGCGTCATTTTCATTGAGAAATTTCATAAACACATTGGGGCATCCCCTTAACACAACATTCCAATAATATTGAACCTCATGGGGTATTTCCATTTTTACAAATATTATGATTTCTCATTTTCAAAGATTTCAATAAATATATATTTTAATAAAAAATCCACCCATGAGTGCAATATCACACTTCAAGAATTTTCTAACAAACACAAGTCTCCACATGTAATCTTCAACAACCCCACCAAGTATTATTCATGCTAATGCATAATGCAAGTGAAGAACCATACATAATTTCATTTCAAAATATTCATAATATGTCCGTGAACCATCGGGGAATTCAATGTTGTTGTCCCAAATATGTAACCCTAGAGGGGGGGTGAATAAGTTTTTTGGCAAATTTTTGCAAATATTACCAAATAAAAATTAGGTTAAATTAATTTCAATGTAAGCAAATATATAAGCAATTAATTAAAGCAAGAGTAAAGAAGAGAGAGATCAAACACAATATTTTAACTAGGTTCGGACTTCGCCTACTCCTCGCTTTAAGCACCCAGCTCAAGGATTCCTTCAATCCACTAAGGATTACTCATTGAAGGTGGAGAAACCTTTACACAGTCTTCTTTATCCCAAGTGGAGGACTCTCACCTTAGCTCACAAAGAACTATTTCAATGGCTCACAAAGAACCCACAAATGTGCTCACAAAAAATACCCCAAGTATTCACAAAGAACACTTAATACAATCTCACAAAGGTTAGTGTGTACAATAAATGCTTCAATAAGGTGATTCACACAAGTATAAAGCTCAACTAATAGCCTCTCACAATATTAACAAGTATAATTCAAGTGTTTGGTAGAGAAAGCTTTGAACAATGAATGCTGGCAATGAATGATATTAACTATTGTTGGATTGATAATAATAAACGAAGAGCTTACCTCTATTTATAAGCGTTTTGTTCTGAAATGACCATTTGAACTAAGCTTGAATGCCATTGGAGGAGAGGAGAAGAGCAGGCTTCATTTAATGTTCAAAATGCCCAAAATAGAAAGAACCGTTTTGTATTTGCAGGAGCATTAGTTGACTAGGCAAGAATGATTAGTCGACTAGCTAGTTAAAAATTCAAAGCAAATTTGTTCCCGGGCTCGGTTAGTCGACTAGGCAACATGGGTTAGTCGACTAGCTAAGTCAAAATTAGTTTGTAAAAATTTCTGGGCACGGTTAGTCGACTAGACTAGGATGATTAGTCAACTAGCTCTTCTGCATTTCCAAAGACGGGCTACTGGAGTGCTATTAGTCGACTAGACAAAGACATTAGTCGACCAAACGACTCATTAGTCGACTACTCTAAACGATTAGTCGACTAGACTTGGAATTTCCAAAATTCTAGCTATTGGACCATGATTAGTCGACTAGCTTAAGATGCTTAGTTGACTAGACATGCTCTTAAGCTAAAAATTTGAAATTCTTAAGTCTATTTTAACTCAAAACATCTAAAATAGTTAACTTAAGCATTCAAAGGCATTTTTACAAGTTTTCTAAGTTAATGAATGCCAATGCAACATGAGAAAACCTTTTGGCTTGAGCTATGCAAGTTTAATAAAATGAGTTGCCTTACAAAAGGTTCCTAAATATCTTGACTTCAAAGTCTTTAAGGAATGGCTTTAAGATGTCCTCCATAAGCTTCATGATTCAATGACTTTGCATAGTTGCACAATTGAGAAGCTTGAAATATGTTGATGAGCTCCAACAAGATATGACTTTGATTTTATGGAGACAAAAACACTTAACCATTGGTTAGTAACTAAAGTAATGTTTGTTGATAATCAAAATGTGGTCAATGCAATTGACCTTATGGCTAACAATCTCTCCATTTTTGATGATGACAAACTATTACTTTGAATCAATAATAATCAAAATAAGAGAGCATGAGCTCCCCCTCAATTTTGCACAATAAGTAATGGTTAATCAACACATACAGTAATATAGCAATCAATCAAAGTCTTTCTCCCCCTTTGTCATCAACAAAAACAAAAATTAAACATATAAAAGATATAGGCAAGAAACATAATTACAACTTCATTGATCTAATCATACCAAGATCACGCCGAATTGTGCAAAAACTATCCTCTTGAAGAGGTTTCGTGCAGATGTCCGCCAATTGTTGGTCAGTGCTTACAAATTCTAGTTCAACATCTCCTCTTTGCACATGATCACGAATAAAATAATGTCTAATTTCAATGTGTTTGGTATGTGAGTGCAAGCAAGGATTTTTAGAAATGTTTACAGCACTAGTATTATCACAACGAATAGGGATGTGATTAAAAGTGATCCTATAGTCTTCAAGTTGTTGTTTCATGTATAGAACTTGAGCACAACAACTTTCCGTGGCAACATATTCCGTTTCGGTGGTGGAAAGAGCAACCGAAGTTTGTTTCTTACTAAACCAAGAAACAAGAGAGTGGCTAAGAAAATGACAAGTGCCATTAGTGCTCTTCCTATCGGTCTTATAACCGGCAAAATCCGCATCCGAATAACTAACAATATTAAAAGAAGTATGCTTTGGATATAACAAGCCTAAATCATGAGTTCTAACAAGATATTTTAATATACGCTTAACGGAATGCAAATGAGACTCCATAGGATTAGCTTGAAATCTAGCACATAAGCATACACTAAACATAATATCGGGTCTACTAGCGGTTTAGTAACGAGGACTACCAATCATACCTCTATACAATTTTTGGTCAACCTTTTTACCATTTTCATCAATATCAAGCTTGGTTGAAGGATTCATTGTTGTGGGACTAGACTTTACACATTCCATGCCAAATTTCTTTAGCATGTCCTTCACATATTTGGCTTGATTGATCAAGATCCCTTTTTTGGTTTGCTTGATTTGGAGGCCAATAAAGAATGTTAATTCACTCATCATGCTATTTTCAAATTCCTCTTGCATGAATTTAGCAAACTCTTGACAAAGAAAATCATTAGTAGCACCAAAAATAATATCATCAACATAAATTTGAACTATTAGCATATCATTTTCTTTAAACTTTATGAAAATAGTAGTGTCAATTTTGTTTCTTATGAAGCCATTCGAGAGCAAAAAGGTACTTAACCTTTCATACCATGCTTTAGAAGCTTGCTTTAAACCATAAATAGCTTTTGAAAGTTTGTACACATGGTTAAGAAGAGTGCTATTTTCAAAACCGGAAGGTTGTTTAACATAAACTTCCTCCGAAATATAACCATTTAGAAATGCACTTTTCACATCCATTTGATACAATTTGAAATCTTTAAAACTAGCAAAAGCAAGAAGCATTCGAATAGCTTAAAGTCTAGCAACCGGTGCATATGTTTCATCATAATCAATACCTTTTTGTTGATTATTGCTATGTGCAACTAGTTTTGCCTTGTTCCTAATCACATTTCCATATTCATCATTTTTGTTTCTAAAAACCCATTTAGTACCGATGATGTAATGGTCATTAGGTTTAAGCACTAGTTCCCAAACTTGATTTCTTTCAAATTTATTTAGTTCTTCTTGCATGACCATAATCCAATTTTCATCATTTTCGGTTTCACTGAAATGTTTAGGTTCAATTTGAGAAACAAATGCAATATTGCCACAACCATTTCTAAGATTAGAGCGAGTGCTTACCCTTTGAGAATGATTACCTATAATTTGCTCAATAGGATGATTTCTTACAAATTTATAAGCCTTAAAAGTTCACGAGTCTTTTCTTGTTGAGCTTCATCTTCCTTGGGCAAGGGCTCCTTGGGTACATCTTTTGGTGCTTCATTGGATGAGTCATTTGGAATTGGATCATTGACTCCTTCATCCAATGGAGGGATAGGCCTAGATACGCCATCTTCATGCACAATATGCTTAGGAGAAAAGGGGTTAGCTTCATAAAAAACAACATGAATTGATTCTTGAACCGTTTGAGTGCGTTTATTGTAAACTCTATAAGCTTTACTATTCATAGAGTAACCAATAAATACACCTTCATCGGATTTAGCATCAAAGTTAGATAAATGTTCTCTATCAATCAAAATAAAGCATTTACAACCAAAAACTTTAAAAAAACCAATGTTTGGTTTTCGACCTTTCCAAAGCTCATATGGAGTTTTGGACAAATTAGGCCTTATAATCACTCTATTTCTCACATAACATGCAGTGTTAACTGCTTCCGTCCAAAATGATTTAGGAAGATTATGTTCATTTAACATTGTTCTAGCCATCTCTTTTAATAAACGATTCTTTCTTTCAACTACCCCATTTTGTTGAGGAGTTTTAAGAGCCGAAAAGTTATGTGAATAACCTTTTTCGTCACAAAAATTTTCGATGTCTTGGTTCTTAAATTCTTTACCTCTATCACTTCTTACATGAGTAATTGAGTGACCTTGAATGTTTTCAAGCTTTTTGCAAAGTTTTATAAACAAGCCACTAGCTTTACTCTTTTGAGCAAGAAATAGAACCCATTTATATCTTGAAAAATCATCAACAATGACAAAGGCATAGAGTTTACCACCGAGACTTTCTGCATTATTTGGTCCAAACAAATCAAGATGTAGCAACTCCAAAGGTCTAGATGTAGAAATGAACCATTTGGTTTTGAAACTTGTTCTAGTTTGTTTTCCAAGTTGGCAAGCATCACAAACTTTATCTTTTATAAAATTAGCTTTGGGCAAGTCATTAACCAATTCATTTTTAGAAAGATTATGCAATAAATCCATACTAGCATTCCCAAGTCTTCTATGCCATAACCAACTTGTTTCTTTCAAAGTGGCAAAACATGTTACATCTTGAAGTGCTAATTCATCAAAATCAATTGTGTATACATTTTTAAAACGTTTTGCAACAAAAATATTGTTTTAGTTTTCATCAATTACATTGCAAGAAGATGAGGTAAAATTAACACAATATCCATTATTACATAATTGACTAATGCTAAGCAAGTTATGTTTTAAACCACTAACTAGTAATACATTATCAATATTGATAGATGAATTTCCAATTTTACATTTACCTATGATTTTACCCTTGGCATCATCTCCAAATGTGACATAGCCACCATCATTGTAGTTGAGGGAGATGAACTTGTCTTTGTCACTGGTCATGTGTCTTGAGCATCCACTATCCAAGTATCACTTTTCTTTGTCTTGAATTGAGTTCATGCACACATACAAGACAAAATCAAGTAATTTCCTTTGGTACCCATGCCTTCTTGGGTCCTACATTGTTAGATTTTGTAGTTCCTTTTGGAATCTACATAACCATTTTCCCAATGTCTCTTTTGCCTCTAAATGGACATGAGTATCTAACATGACCTTTTCTTTCACAATACAAGCAAGTAGTATTTGCATGTTTGTTTGTTGAATTGTGAGATTGAGAATCATTTGAGTTCTTTTGAATTGAGGCTTTAACAAAGAAGTCAAGATATAAAGAAGACTTTTTAGTATTAGAATTTGATTCAAATCCTAATCCTTCTTTGTTGAATCCAACTTTTTGAGCACCAAACAATCTTTTGAAATTTTCTTCACCACTTGTAAATTTAAAGATGATTTTATTTAAGTCCTCAATTTTTCTTTTCAAAATTTCATTTTCATGTTTCAATGAATCATTATCATTTGAGGAGTTTGAAGTGGAAGGAGTGTTTCTAATTTTCATAATTTCACATTTTAAAGCATTATTTTCATCTAATAAAGATTCATAATCATTTGAATAACTTGATGAAGATGGAACATTTCTATAGTTCTCAATATCACATTTCAATACTTCAATTTATTTAACAAGTCTCAAATTTTCATCATACAAAGCTAATTTTTCACTTGTGATTGTAGTAAGGTATTTCATTAAGACATTGTGAGTTTTGTTTAAAGATGAATTTTTATTGCACAAATCCTCACACATATCATAGAGTTCATCAAGAGTTAAATCATCATCTTCATGAATATTTGAGTTTGGATCAACTTCATTTGCCATGAGACAAAAATTTGTCGTTTCTTCATGATTCTCCTCATCGCTTTCAATTGCATCAATGACTTCATCCCAAGTGTCATTCATGGCTTTTCCTCTTATATCATTTCTTCGATAGTTCTTTCTTTCTTCTTTCTTCTTGGCGCGACATTGAGCAATTATATGTCCCGATTTCTTGCAATGATAGCAATTTTCATTGTTGTTTGAGCTTCCTCCTTGATTGGGCTTCCCAAGAGCTCTTCTTATTCTCAAGAACTTTTGAAACTTTCTTGTGATAAGTGCCATGTTTTGATCGTCTTTTTCATTGAATTTATCATCACTATTATCATGAGAGGTGGATTTGAGAGCAATGTTCTTCTTTGGCTTTTCATCATCTTGTCTTTTCAAGGTAGTCTCATGAGTCAATAGAGAGCCAAAAAGATCATCTATGTCAAGTGTATCCAAGTCTTTGGATTCTTTAATAGCCGTAACTTTTGATTCCTATGACTTAGGAAGAACTACACTAATTTTTGAAATAACATCTCAATTTGTAATTGTTCTACTAAAAGCTTTCATTTCATTAATAATGTGAGTAAAACGAGTAAACATAGAACTAACACTTTCATTTTCTTCCATTTTAAACAATTCATAATCTCTAATAACCATAATGAGTTTGGAACGTTTTACCTGTTTTGTGCCTTCATATGTTATCTCAAGCTTTTTCCACATTTCTTGAGCGGTATCACATCCAGAAATTCAGTTGTATTCGGCATCGCTCACGGCACAATAGAGCATATTCTTTGCCCTTGAATTGACTTGAAGAAGCTTCATGTCATTCTCGGTCCATTCATCCATATCTTTGGATACTTGAGTTGTATCTTGAGCTGTTTTGTAGATGACTTTGTTTCCCTTCATAATAACTCTCCAAACAGCCATGTCATATGATTCAATCCATATTTGCATTCTATTTTTCCAACTCTTATAATTTTCACCATTGAAATAAGGAGGTCGATCAACGGAATGGCCTTGTGAAAAGCTCGATTCCTTAATGTTTGCCATGATATTTTACTTAAGAGAACAATCAAATATTGAGCACTAGCTCTGATACCAATTGTTGTCCCAAATATGTAACCCTAGAGGGGGGGGGGTGAATAGGGTTTTTGGCAAACTTTTGCAAATATTACCTAATAAAAATTAGGTTTAATTAATTGCAATGTAAGAAAATATATAAGCAATTAATTGAAGCAAGAGTAAAGGAGAGAGAGATCAAATGTACATAGTATTTTAACGAGGTTCGGACTCCGCCTACTCCTCGCCTTAAGCACCCAGCTCAAGGATTCCCTCAACCCACTAAGGATTACTCATTGAAGGTGGAGAAACCTTTACACAGTCTTCTTTATCCCAGGTGGAAGACTCTCACCTTAGCTCACAAAGAACTATCTTAATGGCTCACAAAAAACCCACAAATATTCTCACAAAGAATACCCCAAGTATTCTCAAAGAACACTTAATACAATCTCACAAAGGTTGGTGTGTACAATAAATGCTTCAATAAGCTGATTCATATAAGTATAAAGCTCAACTAATAGCCTCTCACAAGATTAACAAGTATATCTCAAGTGTTTGGTAGAAAAAGCTTTGAACAATGAATGCTTGCAATGAATGATATTAACTATTGTTGGATTGATAATAATAAATGAAGAGCTCACCTCTATTTATAAGCATTTTGGTCTGACATGGCCGTTTGAACTAAGCTTGAATACCATTGGAGGAGAGGAGAAAAGCAAGCTTCATTTAATGTTCAAAATGCCCAAAATAGAAAGAGTCGTTTTGTATTTGTAAGAGCATTAGTCGACTAGGCAAGAATAATTAGTCGACTAGCAGTTAAAAATTCAAAGCAAATTTGTTCCCGGGCTCGGTTAGTCGACTAGGCAACGTGGGTTAGTCGACTAGCTAAGTCAAAACTAGTTTGTAAAAATTTCCGGGCACGGTTAATCGACTAGACTAGGATGATAAGTCGACTAGCTCTTCTGCATTTCCAAACACGGGCTACTGGAGTGCTATTAGTTGACTAGACAAAGACATTAGTCGACTAAACGACTCATTAGTCGACTACTCTAAGTGATTAGTCGACTAGACTTGGAATTTCCAAAATTATAGCTACTGGACCATGATTAGTCGACTAGCCTAAGATGTTTGGTCGACTAGACATGCTCTTAAGCTAAAAATTTGAAATTCTTAAGTCTATTTCAACTCAAAACATCTAAAGTAGTTAACTTAAGCATTCAAAGGAATTTTTACAAGTTTTCTAAGTTAATGAATGCCAATGCAACATGAGAAAACCTTTTGGCTTGAGCTATGCAAGTTTAATCAAATGAGTTGCCTTACAAAAGGTTCCTTAACATCTTGGCTTCAAAGGTCTTCAAGGAATGGCTTTAAGATGTCCTCCACAAGCTTCATGATTCAATGACTTTGCATATTTGCACAATTGAGAAGCTTGAAATATGTTGATGAGGTCCAACAAGATATGACTTTGATTCTATGGAGACAAAAACACTTAACCATTGTTTAATAACTAAAGTAATGTTTGTTGATCATCAAAATGTGGTCAATGGAATTGACCTTAGGGCTAACAGATGCAATCCACGTTAGCGGAATTGGATTTTTGAAAAATACAAGGAGTCGCTACCTTATTTTTAAGGAATAAGGAAACCATAAAACTGTTTTATTTTAATCAAACCAAAACAACTTCGTATTTTTGGAAAGACAAGATCAACGACTAGAGATGGATTCGGGACTAGGTTATGACATGGGAAGGTTCCAAGAAACATCTTGTAGGCACCTACTTCGCCCTGATTAAAGGTCTCTTAGTTTACTTAGGCAATTCAAATTCTTATGCACATAACTCCTAACTAACTAAACAAATAATGAAAGAAAAATAAAACAAAATCATAAAAAACCTGAAATACTTAGTGTCTTAGAGCGGACTTGAGCTTTATTTGCGCCTAAGTACCTTACTAGTTTTCTAGTAAGCTTCAAAGTCCACGTAGTTTGAACTAACATAGGACTCATCTTATTGTAGGGAACTACATTCATGCAAATCCTTATTCAAAGGCTTATCTTTCAATAATCAAACTCATTTAAAACTCTATTCTAGAGAGACTTTGTTTTGTAAAACTCTTTATTTGAAAAGACTTTAATTTTGAAAACAACTTTTATCCAAAAAGATTTTAATTTTGAAAATAACTCTTTCAAAGAGTTCAATTTCGATGAAAACACTTGAAAACAGAATTTTATTTGAATGAAGAGACTTAAAACAAAATCTGGTTTTGAAAACAATTTTATTTGAAAAAGAAGTCTCTCAAGACTAGAATTCTAATTAAGCTAAAGGAATTAGCATGATAGTAATTCTTAAAAAAAAAAAAAAAAAAAAAACAGTCCTATGGAGGTAGGAAACCTCTCCTAACCTAGGGTTTTTAAACTACACCGAATTCTACTTGTATTTAGAGGCTAATCCAACCTAAACTAGGGTTAAAAGTGAACCTAGACATGCTTCTAAGTTAATATCCAATTCTGGACAGATATAAATATATGAAATATGAAAATTAAATATGAAAATGTATGCGAAAAATAAACAAACTCTACCCTAATGACATCTAAGGGACCTAGAGTGCAATTTCTATGTTAGAATGCCCTAAAAATGGATTTAAACCATGTTTTTAAGCCATTTAACATTTTGTACAAAATATTAAATATACTTAAATGCATGTGTTAAATATTCTAATTATGCTAAAAACTCAAAAAAAAAAATAAAAATAACTAAGACAATCCTACATGTTAATATGCAAATTATGTAAGAAAATATTCAACAAAGTGACTTTAAGAGTCTCAAAACTAACCTATCATGCAAAGTATAAATATGCATAAATTTAGAAAAATAAAGCAAACATTCGATAATGAAACACAAGGGAAGGAACAATTAGGTTAAATTTAGCCTCTAGATATCATTAGGTTAGGTGTAGTTTAGAAACCCTAAGTTAGGAGAGATTTCTTACATCTGTAGAACTCTTTTATGGTAAGAATTACAATCATGCTTAAATCCTTTAATGCAATTAGGATTCTAGTCTTGAGAGACTTCTTTTCATAACAAAATTCTGCTTTTATTCAATTAAAAAGTGTTTTCATAAAATTAAACTCTTTGATAAAGAATTATTTTCAAAATCAAATTCTTTGAGAAAGAATTATATTTTTAATCAAATAATTTTCAAAAAAAAGAGTTATTTTACAAAACAAAGTCTCTCTAGAATATAATTTTAAATAAATTAGGATTGTTAGTTGAATAAGTTATATTGCAAATATGGTTCTTCAAAAGATAAGCCTTGTGATAAAGGATTTGCATGAATGTAGTTCCCTACAATAGGATGAGTCTTATGTTATATAGTTCAAAGTACATGGACTTTGAGCTTACTAGGACACTAATACGATACATAGGCGTAAATAGAGCTTAAGTCCACCCTAAGAGACTAAGTGTCCTTGGTTTTTATGATTTGTTTGATTTTCTTTTTATTATTTATTTTAGTTAGTAAGAGTTATGTGTATGAGAAATTAGATAACCCAAAAAAATTTAGAGACCTTTAATTAGGGTGATGTGGGTGCCTACAAGACGTGTTTGTGGAACCATCCCACGTCATAACCTAGCCCCGACTCCATCTCTTATTCGTTGACTATGCTTTTCCAAAATAAATATGGAGTTGTTTTGTTTTGAAAAAAATAAAACATATTTTTATGGTTTCTTTATTCCTTAAAAATAAGTTGGCAACTCATTTTCTTTGCAAAAACCCATTTTTCGCTGTGCTGCATCGAATCCCGATGGTTCACACATATGCATCACTTCGTTAGGTCCCTAGCATACCCATCACTTTGGAATCAGCCTACGTGTCATATGCATCACCTCATTAGGTCCCTAGCATATCCACCACTTGGATCGAATTGTATTATAGGGCTATTGATTCAGGCTAACAAACCTTTAGCTCAACCGAGTGTTAGTAAGATGCCCTAAAAGCCAATCATAGTGTTGATTTTAAGATTGTTAACATTCATAATTTTCATTTATTAAATAAATTGATTGGACAAGTTTATTTATTATTATCCTCATTCTTATATGTTTGAATAATAATTATCCATAGATTAAATGTTGAGAAAATAATTATTCAAGAGTTGAGATAAATGAGACTTATATTTCTCAAAACATTAATCTTAAATATTCCTAGTTGTAGGTTTATCAAATGGGTAATGATAAACTAGTAAGACTAGCACATGTTATGTTTGCTCAATGAGAGGATACTGAGTCTTAAGTATTTGTGTATAGACATTAAAGCAAACCTGTGGATGCTTGTTAGAGAACAAGTACACTGAATGTGATAATTCACTATATGGAGTTTTGTTTACCTGTCAAAGAGTAACTTACAAGTTACAGTGACATAAGTAATCCTTAGACTTGAGGCATAATAGTTATATTGTATTTGAGACTTTAGGATTTAATGATACACCTTACATATCTTACCCAAGGTTCATGTAAACATGGTTGTATCTATTGGTTATAATGGCACAAGTATGGAGGTAGGTGAATGCACAACAAGGAATCCATTACTCTCAAATAAAGAGAGAGAATGTCCTATGTAATCCTTACTGATATAACTCATAGGAATCTCTGGCCAGAGTGGAGTAACTTTGAAAAAAGTTTTCAAAGGGCACTTATGTGGGTTGATATCATGGGATGGTTTACATATAATTAAGTTGGTAATTTGACAATCATCCATACTATAATAACTTAATTGAGACATTGTGTGTTGGAAGAATTTTATTACGTCTTATCTATTAACTGAAGGGTTCACTTTATTATTTCATAGTATTCAGGGTATGTCATGAAATGCTGCTAGGTGTCCCTCATGACTAGTAGAAGCCCGAAGAATATAAATTGATACTTATTCTTTATAAGGGAATTAGAAAGAGTTTTTAATTGAACCCAAGTAGAAAGAGTTCTACTTAGGGACATGATAATTGTCCTAGCCTACTACTGAATACCTGTGAACCCAAAAGGTCACACACCCATAAGCATATGAGTATATTAGTTAAAAGAAAGAGAAGGAAAAATCAAATTTAAAGTAAATTTGATGCCATATGTATTAAGAGTTAAAATATGGGGCTAATGTGCAATTATGAGATAATTAGCACAAGACAACTAGGGTTTCTAAAACCCTAGAGCCGGCCTTTCTCTCTCTTTTTTCTTTATTCTTCTAGGGTTTTGAAGAAGGGAAAAGATCAAGACCATTATTCACAATCTTGGTGTGGATATTCTTGGAGGCCATTCACTTGCGTGGCTCAACTTTCATTGCGAATAATAGGCTATCAATGTAAGTTCTTTAACTATCTCCATAGATAGGATTTAAGTGATGCATTAAAAGCATGATTTTGATCATGGTTTGTTCGAAATCATTCAACCAAAATTTTTTAATTTCCGCTGCGTTCTTGGTTGATTTTCTTTTAGTGGTATCAAAGCCAAATCATACTCTTATGCAACACTTTAATGGAGGATTAAGGCATGTTAATGAAACCTTTTGAAAATTAGGGTTTAAGGTGTTAAAAATTTTGTTTTTGAAACCCTAATATGGTTTGTAAAGTTATTTGGATCATGTTCTTCATATTTTGATCATGAGATGATCAAAATTTATTTTTATATAGATGATTAGTGTATGTGATACATGAAAAATAAATTTAAAACCCCATTAAAGCTTGGGCCGTGAAGAACAAACCCATTTTTTTGAAATTGTTTTGAGCATGTCAACTTGTTTGGCTTGTATCTTGATGAATATTGATCCAAATCACATGAAACTTGTTTTGTTGCGATCATGAGTCATCATAGATTGGCAACCAAGAAAATTTTAATTTTTTACAAGCCATTAAGGTCGTGTTTGGAGGCAAAAACAGTAGTTGTCCGAAAACTGGAAAATCCTGGAAATATTTTGGAAAATTATTTTTGTTTTGCTTGGTGTGATCAAACCACACCACAGATGCCCTTCAAACTTCATGGAGGTGTTCCATGGATGTCTTTGAGGGATTTCATGATTAATTTTTGGCTTTGGAAGCCATGGAATGCATGGTGCAAAATTAGATAACAATTTTTGGTTTTATTGTTCAAGAGGTTTTTGATTTGTTTTAAACCTTCAAACCTACCCTAGGGGTGCCGAAAATCATTGGGGAAGATGTAACATCCCAACCTAACTTCCGTACCGACCCTTCCGGATAGGTCGACACGTTTCAAGATAGGGGTACAACCTGTCCTGCTCATTCGTATTTCTGCATGAGATATAAGAAATGAATATATATAACAAAATGAAATGACTTGTCCAAACATTTGTGAACCAGCCAACCTGATCGGGAGGCCTCTAGTTCACTTTGGGGGTGTTTTCTTGAGTAGATTATAGATGATGTTTATCCGTTTCGATTTATCCTTCTCTATTATCCTTCTCTATTATCCACATTTATCCTTCTCTATTATCCCCTCAAGATTGGGTTTTTGAAAAAGGCATGAGAGTTTATAAAAAACTAGGAGTCGCCACCTTATTTTTAGGGAACAAGGAAACCACAAAAAAGAGTTTTATTTTCAATAAAACATTGACCCCATATTTTGGAAAAGCATGGTCTTTTGAATCAAAGTTGGATTCGGGGGCTAGGTTACGAAGTGGGAAGGTTCCAAGGAGCTCCTTGTAGGCACCCACCTCGCCCTAATTAAAGGTCACCTAATTACTATTGAGCTTTATCAAAATCTTTTCAAAACAATGCTATTTATCTAATCAACCACAAAATATGAATAATAATATATAGTACAAAAAGTATACACAATCCTAAAGATCTTAGGAGACTAGAAGTCAACCTAAGATTGGACTTGCGCCCCATTGACTGCCTACGTAACTTATCAATTGCTTAACAAAGATCAAAGTCCACGTAGTTCGATTACCCTAGGACTCTTCGAGAGTTGGTGTTTGTTTGAAATACTTCATCTTTCAAAATGGGAGTTTCATCCCAAAACAACTTCTTTGATTTCCATTTGAAAACTCTCAAAAATAGACTCTTAAACAAGCTAAAATTCCTCTTTAGATGTAGTTTTTACAACAAAGGGGAGTCCTAAGTGAAGCCAAGTGGCTTCCCTAACCTAGAAGTCCCTAACTACATCCTAAAGTTATCTAAATAATCCTAAATATCAAAATAATGTATGCTGGAAAATTCTGGAAAATGAATAAAAATACAACCAAAGAAAGTGATCAATGCATGAAAATGTCCTAAATGCAATCTAAGTTAGGTATGGGAACCTAGGCATGTTTCTAAGTTGATTTAAGCATAAAAAAATGAGTTTTAGTGCACTTTTTGGTCACTTTAAACCCATGGACAGATTTATATGTAACCAAAGAGTGGTTTAAAACCCAAAAAATAAAGAATAAGAAAGAGTGTAAATGACCTAATACGCAACCTAGTATGATATGCTAATTTATCCCATACAATATGCTTGAAAACAACACTTTATTTATAGGAAATAAGCACAAGGGTAGAGTCTTACCTTTTGCATGCTCCCTCGAACACAATTGATATTTTTAAGCACACTTTAAGAGATAAAAATAAACTAACCAACCTAATATGAACAATACAAATTCATCCTAAAAATACTAGCATGTGATTATTTTGCATCAACTAACCTAACATGATTACTAACCTAAAAGACTTAAACATGCATAAACCTAATCTTAAATATCCAATCCTAATATGGTATGATCAAAGAAGAATGGAAGAAGAGGAAAAATATGCATATATATTATAAAACTAATTCCTAAAGAAACAATAAAACTAGCCTATCATGCATACTAAAGAAATATGGAACCTAAACTATGCATGCTAACAATGAACTGCATACTAACAATGAACTAAATCCTATGCATACTAAGGAAATAAAAACCTAACCTAGCATGATTAAAGAAGAAGAAGAGAAAGAAGAAGAAGAACAAAACTTTAAACTACAAGCTACTAACCTCTTTCTTTGCCTCATTCCCTCTTGCTCCAAGCCTTCTCCTCAAGCTCTAAGGACTCCAAGGACCTCAAGGACTTTAAAACTTAAGCTAGAGTGCTATGGGGGAAGCTTGTGCAATTGCTCAAGCCTCTACTCTCCAAGCTAGCTCTCTAAAGCTTATTTCTGTGTGTTAAAACTGATTTCAGGGCCTTCTATTTATAGGGAGGCCTGAGTTTGATCAATGGCTGAGTTTAAATCTCTTAGGAATAATCAAAGGGCTCAAAACCAGTCTTCCAAGGTGTTTGAACTCATCCCAAAGTCCCCATGGCCGAACTGGAGGCAGGGCTTGGAAGAGTCCTGGCAGGAAAACAAACTCTGGAATTTAACAAAATAGGCTGAAAAAATTGACAACCATCCACCTTGGGACGGTTGGCCGTCCTTCATGGACGGTTGGCCGTCCCTTGGTGGACGGTCATCCATCCCTCATGCCATTTTTGGCCTATGTGGGCCTAACTCAGCCCGTTTTGATCCGGTTTCGGCTTTTTTCGGCTTTTCGGGCCCGTTTTAAGTCCACATTTGATGATTCAAGCACTGAAACGATCGTGATTCGATTCTCCATGTTTTAAGAAGTGTTTGAAGTGAAAATGCATTGACCAAGGTCAAAGGGTTAGGGAAAATTCGACCGATTAGCTGTTTAGGGCCTACCGGCCCAAATTAGGGTTTTGAAATCTGCTAATCCATTACTTTTGAAATCATTTCCTCTTCTCGAAACAAGTTTTAAAATGTTTTAGAAAAGTGTTTTGAAGCCTTTGAAGGCTTTGGTTTGGTAAAAATATCGAATCCCGATCGCTTCCGGTCGAAACCCTAATCTGGGCTTGAAAGGGCCTTTTGGGCCTCAAGAGCCAGCATGAGCCAGAAGGTTCAACAGAACTTGCCACTGATCAATTTAGCTACCAAACACACTTCAAATATCTATGCCAAAGCCTCAAGACCATTCGAGACAAGATCGACAGTCATTCAGGGCTTTTGTGATTCAAAAGATAGTACCGTCCTTCAGTCACAAAAGAACTTATTTTCTATCAAGCCTGGCTCAGAATGCCATGGAATTTTGCAGGGATGTTTCTAGACTCTCTAAAAACTTAATGAAGAAAGAACCGACTCAATCTGACCTAAAAATCTACATGTGATAATGACCTCTATCTACCTACTCACAAGGGTAAAACTAGCAATTTAGGGTTTTAACACCCTATTTCACCTTAAATCAAAGGCAACCATTAATGACCATACTCACGGTCAAAAATGGATGTCTACAACATTATTTCCCAATTCGCCAAATATAATACAAATAAGAAGTCGAATATATTGCCAACATCCCTGGCAAATGGGCTGTATCATAGATCAAAAGTATTCTAAATAACTTAATATAACTTAATAAATTTCTCATGAAATATGTAAGACCAAAGCAGGAAATAACTATGCAGCTATCCACCATTTCCAAAACAGCGAATTATGCAAACCAAACATGTACCCCGAGTCAACCTGAAATATACTGCAATAAAGCAGGGGTGAGCGTCAACGTGCTCAGTAGAAATATCATTCTTAACTAACAGTGATAATATTGATGGAAGGAATATTAAATAAAACATTTCAACATTTTATGGTAAAATCACCATCTCAAAAATGGTGGGTGGTTTTTATGATTTTTAATTCAGTATATCGTAACCTTAATGCTTTATAAGTGCTTTAGATACTTGCTAGATTGTGTCAATACATCGGGCTCTAGCGGGCCAGTGCTAGATTGTGTTAATCCACCGGGCCCTAGCGGGCTAGTAGGGTCATGCCCTTGGCTCCACCCTAGACCATGGTCTGAAATATCTCATAAATCATCAATTCAACATTATATCGAAGTAATCCAAGCACATATAAAGCATATCATTCCAAGTGTTCTCATCAGGATCACATATCTAAATCAACAGTTTTATCTTTGTTCAAAAGAACGTTCAGGTCATATAAAGCACATTTCATGAACAATTCACCACCACAGGTTTAACAAAATATATATATATATATATATATATTCCATGCATCAGGTTTTCAGAATCATAAAATATTTGACAAATAGTAGGTTTCACTATAAATCATTTCATATTAAAAAGGAATTACGCATCAAAGGTTTATAAAGGGTTTTCATAATCATTAACACTGAAAAAAGTTCAAAACATATCTATCATCAATATTAGTAAGAATATAAATATCCCTACCTCAATGCAACGGTATTTCCAACCCTTTGTGGCTCCTCGAGCCTCCCAATGCAATGCTTATGCACCAATGCAAGTGGTCCTCAAAAAGACCCAAATCAAATCTGAGAAGCAAACAAACAGACAATGCAAAAAGAAAGAATCAAACTTAAGCACAAAGGATTCTAAGATCCCCAAAGCAAACCAACCTAAACCTCAAAGCCATTCACTCTTGAATCTTAAAGATCAAAAACCCCAAAAATGCTATCCTAAAGGTCTAACAACTTCAAAGCACAAAAATACACGAGGCAAACCCAAAGATGTCTAATCCAAGACACACACAACCCCACACTAAGGAAAAACCATAAGAAAACTAAATCAAAAGCCTTAAGACTTTCAAGCATGTTCTAGAGAATGCCAAGATATTATATACCGAATTTTATGTCCAAAAGTCCAAAGGTATAAGAGATATAAGCCAAAGAACACGAAAAGTATGAGAAAGGGCAAATCTGGTATTTTAAAAATATTTATCTTTCCAAACATAAATTGACCAAAACATTATCATATTTAGAAACTAGAATTCATAAGATTTTCGAGCGTATAAAGATCGTTCAAAATGGACATCAGATGAAAAAGATATGCGCATTTAAAGTTTGGGTTGGAAATTAGGCCCTTCCAAAACAGTTTTGCTATTTAAACCATATATCCTAGCTCAGTTATTGAAAATTAATTAAATTTAGTGTTCTGAAAAGACGACTCAAAGATCTACAATTCATCTTTAATAGCCAAAATCCAAATCCAACATTTTCAAGGCCAAAATCTTAAATTTCAGTAACCTATCGGGTTTGGGCAAGAATATTTCCACTAAAAAGTAGTTTTCGGTAAAATGGGCATAACTATTTGTAACAAATTCCAAATGAGGTAAGGTCGGATTCGTTAAAAAGATAATGCAAATATCTACAACATTTGTGAAGAAAGTTTAGCCCAAATATGCTTCTAATAGTGCCGAAAGTGTACGGACAGAACACTATATTTTTCAGAAATCACATTTAAATTCATCAAATAAAAGAATAAAATTTGTGAAACTCAAAAAAAAAAAGAGTATAGCAGTTTGGGTCCTTCAAAAATCATTTCTAAACCATGAACAAATTCATTCAAAATCAAAATCAAAGCATTATTTGAGCAGCCATGGCTGCTGCTCACGGATCCTTCAACACAGCCCCTCAAAATTTAGAAATAAATTATCCAAAAAGCTGGTTCATCACATACATACCTAAAATAACATTGATCTAGTTACCAAACTTAAAATGAATCATCAAAACACAAGTAAACAAACCCACCGTAGACATGTTCAAACCCATAAACCCAAACATCATCACCGAACCCACATGAAAGCTTTCAAACTTGTTTTGATTTACCAAAACTCATTTATAACACAAATCTAGTTATATGTGACTTCAAAACATGAAACATATGAACTTTGGAAAATAATTTGTCAAGATTCAAAACCCAAACCCTAGAAACCCAAACTTTTACAAATTTCCATAAAAAATACGGATCCAGACCCAACACATATTCTGGTTCTAAACTCAAGTTTACAAGAAAAATGGTTTCAACTCAAAACCCCAAGAATACCATAAACTCTTTCTTCAACAAAATCAAACCCACTGTTACGCATTCATCGGAGAATATCAAGGAAGGAAAAAAGAATAAAGAAGAAGAAAATGAGGGTTCATACCAAAACTCACCTTAGCTTCAACGATAATGGAGTCTAGCGTCTTCTTCGGCGAAGATCTGGCCAAACTAAGCTGCACCACACCCTTCTCCCCATCGGCTCACTCTCCCTCTCTTCTCTCTCAAATGGGTTTTACCCAAAATGAAAGGAAATATAAAAAAAAAAAGAGGGGCAGCTGGTTTATATGGGAAATAAGGGGACACGGGTGGTATTTTTTTTTTGAAACATAATTTTTGCTTATTTCCAAAAATAACCCCAAACTTTAATTGAAATTTATAAATAAACATTTTAAAAATTTTTGGGTTATCACATAAGAGTTCCCACACATGGCCGTGGTGAAGCTTTTACAGTCCATTAATGGTGGATTGAAATCCTAGCTTAGTTTTTAGCTTATATGTAAGCTTCAAAACCCCATAAAACTTGCTTCTCTTGTCTTGTTTTTCCTCTAACTCAACTTATAATAGTCCAAGGATTAAATTCCAACAATTTATAGCTTTGGCTGTGAGTCATGAGACGGCCATGGTCATCATCTTTTTCGTTGGGACACTAGGGTTTCCTAGTTTTACAAAATTTTGATTTTTGATTATTTTTGTTATCCTAATTTAGTTAAAATCATTCCAATAATAAAAGAATGTTTTCAATGAAAGGAAATCAATGGAATAGATTCGCAGCGGAAGACTTGTAACAAATTTTTTTAAAAGGGTTGAATCATCTATCAAAATCCAGCAGGATTTCGATTAAGCATCGGATCATGGATATACAAAGTAAGAACACAAATAAACTAATTAAATACATACTTACTTGAACCTCTTTTGTTTTAGTGATCGTCGAACTTGAGCTTCAAACGGATGAAGCCTCCAAAAGTATCCACAGGAGCACAACACCTTTAGAACCCTTGCAACTTTCAGCTCTTGAAGAGAAGCAAGCTAGAGAGTCTAGTGGAATTCGGCTAGGAGAGAGAGGGAGAGAGAGAGGGACGGCCCTAGGGTTTCTCCTTCTAATCTTAGCCTCCACTTGATGATGGCTAGGGTTGCTTAGTGCTAGCTTGACCCATCACCTCATATTTATAGGAAAAATTTCCATTATTTTCTATTTGATCCCTCCTTTATTAACAATTAATAATAAGGATCAAATTAACAATAAATAAGAATATGCCTCTCTTTAATTCTAAAGACTCAACCTAGCAGTAGATTGTGTGTGACCCTTTGGGTTCACCCCAACCTAGCAGTAGATAGGGACATCTCAATGTCTCCTAAAATAGAAACTTTCTATTTTAAGGTTCAATTGGAACGATTCCAATTATGCCCTCATTGATAACATTTTACCAATAGGCTTTCACTGATTATGAGTGACATCTAGCAATGTATTATGACGTGCCCTAGGTGTGGGTGAATAGCAGAACTATGTGAACCCTTCTTGCTACTTAATCCTTCATCCCCTAATGTCACTGTTAAGATAATTAGGGTATGGATATAAGTCAAAACCCTTATCTTAACATATTGTCATATGTTCTTCAAAGTATTATCTCAATAAGATGAACCCGATGAAAACACTTTCACAGTTCACCTATCACTCTGGTCAGAGATTCAAATTAAGAGTTATTTTTGAGAATTGACCCTGACATTCTCTTTCATAATAATGAGAGTGATGATTCCTTATTGACCATTCATCTATCTCCATGCATAACTTATTATAGCTAATGAGTATCGATTACATCTTTAGGGTTAAGGCTGTACAAGATACTATCAAACCTTAACAACTGAAGCACAAGACAGCTATGGTGTCTCAGGTCTAAGGACTACCAAACAAATGGACGTAACATAAGAATATTCCTTTGACTTAATCTCCATAGGAATATTCTAGTAGATCAAGTTCAGTGTACATGTTCTCTAACATGCACCCACAGATTAACCTAAGTGTCAATACACTGATAGGAAAGACTACCTATCCTGCTAATTGAGTTAGTTTAAATTTGTGCTACTCTTTATGGTTTATAAAATGTCCTCTTTATGGTTTATAAAATGTCCTCTTTAATAAACCTATGAGTAGGAACTCTTTTAGAATAAATGTGTATGAGAAATATAAGTCTCCCTATCTCAATAACATGAGATATATATTTATCTTATCATTTATTCCTGGACATTATCATATATATAATTAAATATATATACGACAAGTAATACCTTCTAATTAATATAATATGAAATAGACATGTCCTTTAGGATTGGTTTTAGGGCATACCTCTAACATTTAAAAGTGTTTCTAAAATGATTGGGATAATAAAATATTTTTTTTTGATATTTTAATATTGAATAAATTTTTTTTATTGAATATAAAATGGGCTAATTAATATTAATTTATTAAAGTGAGTTTATGAAACTTCATTTTTCTGGAAATTAATATTCTATTATTTTCTTATGTTTATTTAAGAAAATATAAGGTTGGGTTTAGTCCTAATAAGATTAGGATTGAGATTAAATTTTCATGCTTATGGAAATTTAACAAAAGCATTTTTATACATGCATGCCTCCATTATTTACTTATTTTGAGCCTTTATTATTTGCAATGTGATTGTATTTATCATGTGATGGTGATGATTATGGACTTAAGACCAATTAAAATGGATGTGATTAGCTACTTCAATGTGATTGAATTTAGGGTTATGAAATTTATGGTGATGTAATTTAATTGGGGCTTGCATGCCTCTTTATTTCTCTTTGTATTTATCTTTGTATCCCCATTCCCTATGATGTATCCCTTTTATATTATTGTAATGTAATACATCCTCATGGAGCAATGGCGGAGCAGTCAGAAGCATGGAGAAGCATGGTGGGACTTGAAGAGCTTGAAGACTTTTCATGTGCATGCAATTATTTTACGATCACCTTACCCTCCCATAGACTTACATTCAACCTTATTGGCTCAAAGTTGAATATATATTAAAGTCCATAATTATCTTATTTATATTATGAGATAATATATGTTTATTATATTTAATGTATGTGATGCATGTGAATATAAATTATGAGACCCTTAAAGACCAAAACCCCCTTATATGAGAGATTAAGTTGTAATGAAGGGGCATTATGAATGCCCTATCATGGCCTTCCATCATTGTAGGATTAGTTAGAATTATTCGTTTGGATATGCCGGCTGCAGATATATAGGGGACTATTCACACTTAAGGATTCTAATTAATCTATTTAAATATGAGATATTATGAGATGTCAAACTAATATACACCAAGAAACTATTATGTGAGGTTTATGTCAGATTTGGCCATACTTATAATGAATGATGTGTATGACTTAATTAGATTGAATAAGTCAAGAAACTATTATGTGAGATTTATTCAAACTAAAGTGTGGACCCGCTCTTTCGATCGCGTGCGTCCACATCATCACTGTGCGTGATTAGGGATTTTTAGAAAACAAATAAATGAGTCGCCACCTTATTTTTAAGGAATAAGGAAACCATAAAAAATATTTTATTTTAAATAAAACAAACAAACTCCATTTCAATGAAAAGACAGTCTTCGAATCAGAGATGGATTCGGGGGCTAGATTACGATGTGGGAAGGTTCCAAGCTTTCGCTTATAGGCACCCACCTCGCCATAATTAAAGGACTTCTAATTTATTTGGGCTATTTAAAATCTTAATACAGATAATTCTAAATAATCTAATCAACCAACAAAATAGTGATATAAATGCAATAATCTATACTAATAATAATAATAAAAATAATATACAAACAAACCCTAAAAACCTAGGACACCCTATGGGCATCCTAGGGCGGACTTGAGCCCTATTAGCGCCTACGTATCTTACTAGTATTTACCTAGCAAGCATCAAAGTCCACGTAGTTCGACTACCCTAGGACTCTCTTATTGTAATAAACCACATCATCGAAAGTATTTCAACTTAATTCAAGACTCTAGCTTCAAGAGTTTTTATCCTTTGAAATTATTTATTTGAAATCATCTCAAATTAAAAGACTTTCACAAAATCCAAATATTCTAAATAATTATTATCTTTAGAATTCAATTCCAATTGAAAATCTTTTTCAAAGATATTTCAAGAAAACAAATCGTATTGGGAGGAATCTTATCCCAAGATAAAAATCTTAAAAACATTTCAAATTCTTTTGAAAAATCATTTAATAATCAAATCTTTCATGTAAATCATATTTATTTCATAAAAATCACATTAAAAACCTTTTTAGAAAATCCCTCGGAGATAAACTCTTAAATCAATTATAACACTCAATTCAGATAATGATTTTTACAACAAAGGACAGTCCCAGGGAAGGTCAAGTGACCTTCCTAATCTTATGGTTCTAACTAACCCTAAAGTTAATCTAAAATCCTAAAATACTAATGCAGTGCATGCTGAAAAATAAACAAGATAACTAAATATGCATGAAATTAATACTAACCATGCATGAAAATGCTCCTAAATGCATACTAATTAAACTATGTGAACCTAAGCATATTTCTAAGTTAGATTTGACCCTAAAATGATTTTTAGAATTGATTTAAAGACAAACAAATCTGAACAGATTTGAGTACAAACTTTAAATTATTCTAAAAACCCTAAAAAATAACCAAAAATCATGAAAATGGCCTAGCATGCATCATAAATGAATATACTATAAGAATACTATAAGAATCATGAAAAAATAAGGCTTAAAAATGTTAATCAAGCCACTTTAACGCATATATTCAAATCTGGACAGATTTGAGTACATGTTTAAAATAGCCTAAAATCATTATTAATCCATGAAAAATAACAAACAAATATCCTAGCATACAACCTAACATGCTCGACTAAATTACTATGCAAAAAAACATATCAAAAACTAAACAAAAACATGCTTTAAACAATTATTCCAAACACAAGGGAATGATCTTACCTTTGCACGCTCCCTCGTACACATTTCATATATTCAAACTATCAAATCCATATCAAGTGCTTAAATAATCATAAAAACATGAAAAATAATGACTCAAGACTCATCACATGCCAAAATAATGCATTAACATTCTTACATAATCATTAATATCACATGGTTATCAAATGAACACCAGAAGATTTCAACAATTATGTAAACATACTAACACTTATCCTAAACGTGCTCACATACATAAAATAATAACAAAGGACTCATCCTAAACATGTTTAATCACATAAAATCGTACCAAATCTCACCCTAAGCATGTTTAATAACATAAAATCATAATAAGATTCATCATAAACATGTGTGGACACCCCATTTTTACCAATTATTTCTACTATGTGTTCATACAAATGATCAACTAGAATAGCTGATCATTGGGTGAGGAATTGGCCTTGTAAAGACCAAATTGCCCAAATTGCCCTTTTCTGAGGAAAAAGACAATTCATTATTTCATGTGTACATTTGGATTGGAATCAACCCATTTGTATTGCATTTGACTTTTGACGTGTTTTAGAACATCCCTGTAAATTTTCATGGCATTCTGATGAGAGCTCGATAGGTAATTAGGGTTTTTGCGACTTGAAGGGCATTTTCGTCCTTTTTCTCGTATAATTTCCGAATGACCTCCGAATTCGAAACGGATTGTTTCATGAGGTTTATATGGATGTGGGGAGTGTATTTGATGTGTCAATTGAGCCTTTGAATGGTCGGGATGGATTCGCCTAAAATCGATCACACGGGTAAGAATGAGCTGAATTAGGGTTTCGATCAAATCGACCGTGAATTGGTCATTTTCACTAAAATAAAAGATTTTCAAAACGTGTTTTCAAGTACCAATTTCATATTAAAACCATGTTTTTAGAAGTGGTGCAAGCCTAATTGATCAATTTTACAAAACAAAGAATGGTCATATGACCAATTTTGGCACAACCGGGTCAATTGGCTAGCTTTTTGCTAAAACCCTTGACCATGGTCAATTGATTTTAACCCAAAAACATTCTAAAAATGGGGAGGATCAAAACACGGTCGTTTTGAGCCCTGAACCATCGGATTTGGATCAAATTTGACCAAAATATGGCCAAAATATGAAAACCCTAAAATTTGGGGAAGAAAAATTGGGAAAGTCACTACGGTGACCGTCCTAGCTAGGACGGCCAACCGTCCAGCCCAGGACGGCCAGCCGTCCAGGCTAGGATGGTCACCAGCATGTTCGAACCCATTTTGTATTTTTGGCATGTTTGAAACTTTCCCACTTGTTTTGGCCGATTTGGTTCGTTTTTTTGGAATAAATTCGAAGGGTTTTCAGCTGGCAAACCCTAGCATGATCAATTCTAAACCCTAGGATCATTTTTAGGGAATTGAATCCTAACCATTCAAGGATTTGAACCCTAGCTCTATATATACTACACTATGGAGTTAGAGAGAAGGAGGAGGAGAATTTTAGGGTTTTTGGGAGAGGAGGCTACAGATTTTTTGGACTCCTCATTCTTACACCATTGAAGGGGTAAGAACTCAAGGCTAGGACCTTGAAGGAGGCTAGCCAAGAAGGAGATCGAAGGGTAAATCCTTAACCTTGACTCTCATTTTTCATGATTTCTTACATAGGTTTATGAGGCTATGGTGTAAGTCCTCTTGATTTTCATATAAGATGGATTCTCTCTTCCTTTTCTTTCTGCTATGAGTATGTTTAACATGATAGGGTTAGTTTTATTCGTTATTTCATGTCATATGTATGATTAGGGTTAGTCTTGGTGTTATTTTGTGTAAGCATGTATGATTAGGGTTAGTTTCATTATGAGTGTATGTTAGTAAGCATGTTAGGGTGTCTTTTATTGTGATTAAATGCATGTTAGGCTTAGTTTTTGTTATGATTTTATGTGTAGATACATGATTAAAATTTGTTTTATTGTTGTTTATGTGTAGATGCATGATTAGAACTAGCTTTGTTATTATTTTATGTTAGAATACATGTTTAGGGTTGTTTAGTTTAGTTATTATTTTATGTTAGAATGCATGTTTAGGGTTGTTTAACTTAGTTACTATTTTATGTGAATATGCATGTTAGGGTTGATGTGTATGATTAGGTTAGCATTGTTGTGATTTATGTTAGTATGCATGTTTAGGATTAGTTAGTTTTGTCGTGATTTTATGTATGCATGCATGAGTAAGGTTAGATTTATGGTTATTTTGTGTACAAGCATGTTAGAATAAATATTGGTGTATTCATATTGTTATTTGAATCTCTCGATGTTTAATTGATGATTTTAATGATAACATGAGTATATTAGTATGTTAATTCGACATGTGATGAGTCTTGAGTCTTTTTGTTTATGTTTTATATGATTATTTAAACACTTGCCATGGATTTGATCATTTGAATATGAAAAATGTGTACGAGGGAGCGTGCAAAGGTGAGATCCTTCCCTTGTGATTCTTTTATGATTATTTGAGCACTCGACTTGGATTTATTGGTTTGAATATATAAAATGTGTACGAGGGAGCGTGCAAAGGTGAGATCCTTCCCTTGTGTTTAAATCAATCGTTTAAGCATATTTTGGTGTAATTTTTGACATGTTTTTTGCATTGTAATTTAAAATATTCATGTAGAAAGCATGCTAGGACATTTTCACATTTTTTATTCTTTGTTTTCATGGTTTTTAGAGTAATTTAGGGTACATATTCAAATCTGTCCAGATTTGTTTATGTTCTTAAATTTATTCTAAAAATAATTTTTAGGCCAAATCCAACTTAGAAATATGCTTAGGCTCACATAGATTAATTAGTGTGCATTTAGGGGCATTTTCATGCATTTTTAGAATTAATTACATGCTTATTTGTTTAAATTTCAGCATGCATTGCATTAGTATTTTTAGGTTTTTAGATTAACTTTAGGGCTAGTTAGAGATCCTAGGCTCAGAAGGTCACTTGACCTTCCCTAGGAATTTCCTTTGTTGTAAAAGTCATACTCAGATTTGAGTATTTTAATCGATTTGATTGTCTATCTTCGAGAGATTTTCTAAAAGTGATTTTGATATAATGTTTATGAAATAAACATGATTTTATGAGATATTTGATTATTAAATGATTTTCAAAAAGATTTGAAATGATTTAAAGATTTTTACTTTGGAATGAAATTCCTCCCATATGATTTGTTTTCTTGAAAATCTTTGAAAAAGATTTTTAATTGGAATTGAATTCTAAAGACAAGAATTATTTGGAATATTTGGATTTTATGAATGTCTTTTAATTTGAAATGATTTCAAATAAATGATTTTGAAAGAATAAAAAACTCTCGAAGTTAGAGTCTTGAATTAGGTTGAAATACCTTTGATGATGTGATCGATTACAATAGGAGAGTCCTAGGGTAGTCGAACTACGTGGACTTTGATACTTGCTAGGTGATACTAGTAAGTTACGTAGGCGCTAATAGGGCTCAAGTCCGCCCTAGGATGCCCGTAGGGTGTCTTAGGTTTTAGGGGTTTGTTTGTATATATTTTTTTATTATTATTAATATAACTAATATAGATAATGCATTTATATCACTATTTTTTGGTTGATTAGATTATTTAGGATTGTTTGCATTAAGAAATTTAAATAGCCCAAATAAATTAGAAGTCCTTTAATTAGGGCGAGGTGGGTGCCTACAAGTGAAAGCTTGGAACCTTCCCACGTCGTAACCTAGCCCCCGGATCCATCTCTGGTTTGTAGACTGTCTTTTCATTGAAAATGGAGTTTGTTTTGTTTTGATTTAAAAAATAAAATATTTTTCATGGTTTCCTTATTCCTTGAAAATAAGGTGGCGACTCATTTTTTTGTTTTCTAAACCCCCCTAATCACATCGCCCGGTGATGATGTGGACTCCCACCATTTAAGCCCCCGCCACGAGGCTGGTCCACAACATGCTTAATCAAACCTATATGCTCTTAAACATATGAATAGGTTATTGTCCTATACAAAAAAGAAAGAAGAAACACATGCACATCCTATTCTAATATGAAAACGAATGACACAAATAATACAATCAAACATATACTACTATTACCCTATCATGCATAGTAACATAATAAAAAAAAAAACCTATTCTAACTTGCATAATAAACTCATAAAAAGAATAGAAGTTAGTTCATATCACACAAAGGTGAACTAAGTTCTACCATAACATGGATGATTTACATGAAAATCAAATAAAATGAGTTAGTATAGAAGACTTACCTCTCTTCTTTCTTCTTAGCAAACCTCCCTCAAGCTTTTAGCTTTTAATCCTTCTCCTCTCCCTCTTCTCCAACTCTGGTTCTCTCCAAAAAAGATGAACTAAAAACGAAAATCAAATCTGTAGCCTCTCTCTCACTTCTTCCCCCCTCTTCCTCTAACTCTATCAAAGTATATTTATAGAGTTAAGGTTAAAAAACCTTGAATGATTGGGATTAATCCATCTAAAAATCATCCTAGGGCTTAGAAGCATTCATCCTAGGGTTTCCAAGCTGAAATACATTCGAATTTATTCAAAAAAATCGAACAAAGTCGGGCAAAATAAGTAGGAAAGTCCCAAACTTTCCGAACTGACAAAATGGGGTCGACCATCCTGGTGGCCATCCTAGCCTGGACGGTTAGCCGTCCTGGGCTGGATGGTTGGCCGTCCTAGCTAGGACAGTCACCAAGTGTGACCTTCCATATTTTCTCCTATTTTCGAGGGATTTTTGTATTTTTGCCATATCTTGCTCAATTTGAATCCAAATTCGATGATTCAGGTGTCAAAACGACCGTGCTTTGATCCTCTACATTTTTAGATGGGTTTTGGGTCAAAAATACTTGACCATGGTCAAGGTATTTAGTAAAAAGTTAGCCGATTGACCCGATTGTGCCAAAATAGGTCATATGACCATTCTTTGTTTTGTAAAATTGATCGATTAGGCTCAATCCACTTCAAAAAAACATGGTTTTATTATGAAATTGATACTTAAAAACATATTTTGAAAACCTTTGATTTTGGTGAAAACGACCAATTCACAGTCAATTTGAATAAAATCCTAATTTGGCTTATTCTCGTCCGTAAGATTTAATTTGGGTGAATCAATCCCATCCGTTCAAAAGTTCAATTGACACTCCAAATACACTCCACACATCCATATGAACTCCATGAAATAATTCGTTTTGAATTCGAAGGTCATTCGGAAATTATACGAGAAAAAGGACGAAAACGTCATTCCAATCGCAAAAACCCTAATTACCTATCGAGCTCTCATCAGAATGACATGAAAATTTACAGGGATGTTCTAAAGTCGTTGGTTTTTTATCCTTGGTAAATTATGTGACCCAGTCAGTGGTCAAGCTAACTTCAGATCTTGCAAATAAAAAATTCTAGTAGGTTTGCGCTTGAGAGGACGCAATAGCCTTACCCTGATCATCCCCCTGTCTTTCTTTCACTTGGGCAAGACGTTGCTAATGCTTGACTTCGCTGTGCGACTACTCTTCTAAAGCTATAAGCAAAGCAAAAATGCATTACTCAACAGAAGACATAGCACGGTACTCGGCTTCTTCTGTGCTGGACTTGGATACAGTTTCTTGTTTCTTGCTTTTCCAACAGATCAATGATGAGCCAAAGAAAACACAATAGCCTACCTCAAAAATCAAATGCAATACAAATGGATTGATTCCAATTCAAATGTACGCATGAAATAATGAACTATCCTTCTTCTCCGAGAAGGGCAGTTTGGGAAACTTGGTCTTCACAAGTCCAATTCTCCACTAAATGATCAACTCTTTAAGTTAATCACTTGTATAAACATATGATAAAACAATTAGTGAAAATGGGGTGTCCACATAAAGGCTAAATGAATGATTGGAACTTGCTTTATTAGCATTAGGTAATAGTTACCTACTCATTGTAAATTAATGAGTTTATAAACTATTATGTGAGACTCACTAATTTATAATGGGACACCAATCCCCACTAAAAATCTTTAAAAGGATTTTTCGAATTCCATTTGAGGGTGTATGGGATTTGATAAGATAGTGGGAGGCACCATTATTATTTAAAGACCCAAATATAATGGTTATAAATGAAATGACTAATTTTTTTTTTTTTTTTTGTTTTTAAATTGTAGATCACCATGGCCCACCTTAATCCCCTATCTAGAATTCTTGATAACAATAGACTAACTGGACCCAACTTTTTGGATTTGCTAAGGAATTTAAGAATAATTCTCAATTCTAATAAGATTGCGTATGTGCTGGATGAACCTATTCCAGCATTCCTTCCTGATGGAGCATTTAAGGAGGAAAGTGAAACTTTTAGAAAGTGGCGGTATGATGACATGTAGGTTAGATGCTATATGCTAGCATCAATGACCAATGAGCTTCAGAAGCAACATGACAAGATGGATAGTGCTAAATCAATTCTAATTCATCTAGAAGAGTTGTATAGTGAACAGATTCGATTGGCAAAGTATCAAACCGTCAAAGGCAATTCTGAAAAGGCTAATGGAAAGTGTTTCCATTGTGGCAAAACTGGGCATTGGAAAGGGAACTGCAAAGAGTACCTGGATTCCATATAGAACCAACCTTTAGAATGTATGGTTGATGCTCTATTTATTGAAACTAACTTATTTGTTAGTTCTGCTTCTACTTGGGTATTAGATTCTGGTGCAAGTTTACATATATGTAACTATATGCAGAATCTAAAGAGAAGTAGAAGACTGACTAGAGGAGAAGTTACCCTTCAAGTGGGAAATGGAACAAAAGTTGCTGCATTAGCTGTGGGGACTTGCTTATTGACATTACTATCCGGAGATATTCTAGAATTAGGAGACTGTTTATTTATGCAAAAGATTATAAGGAGCTTATTTCTATTTTTGCTTTATGTAGGAATGGTTATAATATTGTTTTTAGAAAAACATTTGTTCTGTTTCTCTAAATAATGATTTAGTAGCGACTGGAATTTATTTAAATGGTCTTTATTTTTTGAATACAAATGTTGATATTATTTACATAGAGCATAATGATGAGAATGCTAAAAATCCCAAGAGACCCAGAGATGATGAAATTCCAACATATGTGTGGCATTTAAGACTAGGTTATATTAGTGATAACAGGATTAACAAGTTGGTTAAGGATGGACAATTGGGTTCATTAGTATTTTTACCCTATCCAACTTTTGAGTCTTGTCTCATGGGTAAGATGACCAAGTCACCTTTTACTCGTCACAGTCACCATTTACTTGTCACATAGTGATGTATGTGGTCCAATGAGCAAGGTAGCTAGTAGAGGTTTCTCATATTTCATTACTTTTATCGATGATCATTCACATAAAGGATATGTGTAATTAATGAAGTACAAATCTGAAGCTTTTGAAAAGTTCAAAGAATTCAGATATGAAGTAGAGAAACAAACTGGCAAGAGTATTAAAGCTCATTGAATAGATCGAGGAGGTGAATACTTAACTACTAAGTTTTTGGATCATCTCAAGGAAGCTGGCATTCTATCACAGTTGACTCCTCCTAGAACACCACAGTTAAATGGTGTATCTGAGAGAAGAAATCGAACATTATTAGATATGGTTCGATCCATGATGAGTTATACTGACTTACTTATCTCCTTTGGGGGATATGCCCTTGAAACTGCTGCATATCTATTAAATAGGGTTCCTACCAAGTCTGTCCCTAAAACACCATATGAGATATAGTATAGGAAAAAACCAAGCCTTAATCATCTTAAGGTTTGGGGTTGTCCAACATGTTGTCCCAAACATATAACCCTAGAGGGGGTGAATAGGGTTTATGGAAAACGTTTGCAAATAATTACCAATAAAATTAATGTTCAATTACTAAGCAATGGAAGCAAATATATAAACAAGTAATTGAAATAAGAGTAAGGGATAGAGAGATCAAACAAAGAGATTTTAACATGGTTCGGCTCGCCTACATTTATGCCTTAAGCACTCAACCTAAGGATTCCACAATCTACTAAGGATTAGCTCTTTCAAGGTGGAGAAACCTTTACACAGTCTTTTTTATCCCAGGTGGAAGACCCTCACCTAAGCTCACAAAGAACTTATACAATGGCTCACAAAGAACCTCTTCAATGGCTTGCAAAGAACCCTCAATGGTGTCCCACAAAAAACACACCCAAGTGCTCACAAAGAACACTTCTTCAAGCCTCATAAAGAATGCTTGGGCAATGCTCACAAAGAGCAACTCTTCAATGCTCACCAAGAGCACTTCTTCAATCTCACAAGATATACAAAAGATGTGCTGAGTGTACAACAAAAGAACTCCTCAATGAGTAGATGGAATACAAATTTAAGCTCTCATTAATATCTCTCAAATAAATGAACTAGTTTGGCTTCAAGAGAGAATGATGATTTTGACTAAATCTGTAATGCCCCAACCTAACAACCGTATCGACCCTTCCGGATAGGTCAACACGTGTCAAGATAGAGGTACAACTTGACCTGCTCATTCATATATCCTCACGAGAGTCGAGAAATATAGGTATAATTAAGAATATGAATTGTTATGCTCATACAAATGTCCCAAACGTCTTATACAATAATAATAAATCAAATTATAATAATGCCAACAACCCTGGCAGATAGGCTATGCCACAAACAGTGACAAATCCTGTTATTAAGGAAAACATAGATAATACACATCTCAAAATTATGCGGGTCCTGATGCAGAACATATCATGCAGTTATCCAACAACCCTCGAGTGGAGGCTTGTCCAAACCAATGATGCAACCCCAAGCCAACCTGAAATCTGCTGCATAAAGCAGGGGTGAGCTTCAACGTGCTCAGTAGGAATAAGGTAACCTCTACTAATAACAATAATACAATGATACATGGAATATTTTTAAATAAAGTTAGTTTCCATAACATTCATAAGACAGTAATAAAACGGGTATAAACTTGTGTGGTCTTTCAGTGAAAAACAATTAATCAAACTGCTCCATATGTTAACTATTCCATCTCATGTGTCTCACCAAATCATCCATGTCCATCAAAACCAGGCTCGTGAGTGTATTACAAGTTACTGGTTATTGGCTACCAAGCCACTGGTACCAGCGTAACCAAAACCGACCACTACGGGGTCTGACCTCTCGAGAGAAACCGATCAGTTGCCTATAACACACGGCCAACTGTCGAGCCACTACGGGGCTATAAACTTCGAGTCCGCACTAAGGCTCCACCCAGGACCATGGGCCCTTATAAAGAAACCTCCCTGTGATACAAACCGAGCCTAAACCATGCATAACAGCACGATAATATAAATCATTTTCAAATAGGCAAGAGAAGTAATAAGAATGTACTTTTAAACCAATTTCCAAAGCCAGCAGGTAAAGTTACAATATGTGGCATATATTAAAGTATCGAGTGTTATTTCAAAACAATCATAACCATTATCCAAAAACATGAGTGAAATAGATAAACCATATGCCATCATCTTATATACAAAATAATCCTCAAGACACGTCATATTCAAATACATATATATATATATATATATATATATTCACTTTTGTACCCTGGCTGATTTCCATTTCAAAATATTCAATCCAACCCAAAAGTCAAGGGAACAGTTGTAAGAAAATCTCAACATCTTTCTTTTATATAGATATATCTAGAAAATCAGGCATATGAGCTTTAGACCAAGTATTTACATTGTGTAGATATAAACAGTTATCACTATATGCCCTTATCAAGTGTTTCCATAAAACTTGCATTTGGAAAGCCTGTTCCCCAGTTTTATATACTCATACACATAATACCCAGTTCTAAGTAGTTTGCCAGGAAATATAGACAAGTTCTCAAAACGTTTCATTTCTGTGCCTTAGTTCTCATTTCATAAACATGCCACACAATTCAATAGTCTTTAAACTAGTATATTCCATATATCTATTTAACAAGCTAATAATCCGTAAGGTTCTCAAACATTTGTAAGTTGTACCATTCTCAAATGTGTTTAACATCTATGTTCATGTAGTTCTCAAAAACAGTTGTAAAACAGACATATTATCATTACGGTAAGAGGTTACTTATCCCTACCTCAATGCAATTGTGGTTTCCAACCCTTGTGGCTCCACGAGCCTCCCAATGCGATGCTTGATGCACCCAATGCAAGTGGTCCTCCAAAGGACCCAATCAACACTGAGAAACAAACAGTAATGCAAGCAAGAAAGATCAAAAGAAAGCACGAGCATCCACAGTTCAAAAGTAAAGCAAAATGACTCTCAAAATTGCTCACTCACAACTCTAAGGATCCAAAAACCCCAAAATGCTAAACCCATGACTTTAAAACTTCTGAAACACATTCCCAGCTTTTCAAGATGCCACACATTGAATTCCATGGCCAAAAGCAAAGTGGATTTGAGGATATAGGCCAAAGAAGACAAAGTGTGCACATGAGGGGTAAATCTGGTATTTACCAAAATAACTCTCTTTCCAAAAATAATTTGACCTTAAAACCATAAAATTTAGAAAGTAGACTTCATAAGCTTTTCGTACATATAAAATACGTCAAAAACGGATACCCGATGTTAAAGTTTTGAGCAAAACAAGTTTTAAGAAAACTAAATACATCAAAAGCCTTGGATTTGCACCTTTCCTCTCCATTACCGATAATGGCATAGACCTTTATCGGTAATGGTCTCCTTTGCTGCACAATTCCGATCTATAGCACCTAAAATCCGCCATTTATGACATCCCAAGCTTTTCCAAACTTCAATTTAACAACTCAAAACCTCATCCCAACATATATACATGTTTAAAAACATGAAATTTGTCATTTAAACTCACGATTATAAACTAAAACACTTGTATATGAAATATATCATTTTTTTTGAAAACCCAAAACAGAAAATCAAGCATGAGTTCTTGTTGATACAACTCATACCCAAAAATCAAAACCCCTTTAAAACTGACGTACAAGCCAATACAGCTCTAGATTTAACCTTAGAGCATCATTCCAAAACATAACCATGACTAAAAATCTAAAGGTTAGCATCTGATCATCACAAACCCGAATATGCTGTAACACCCCAACCTAACAATCGTATTGACCCTTCCGGATAGGTCAACACGTGTCAAGATAGAGGTAGAACCTGACCTGCTCATTCATATATCCTTATGAGAGACAAGAAATATAGGCATATTTAACAATATGAAATGTTATGCTCATACAAATGTCCCAAACGTCTTATACAATAATAATAAATCAAATAATAATAATGCCAACATCCCTGGCAAGTAGGCTATGCCACAAACAATGGCAAATTCCAAAATCAAAAAAATATAAATATTACACAACTCAATATTATGCAGGTCCAATGCAGAATCGACCATGCAATCATCTAATAATCCTCGAATAGAGGCTTGTCTCAAATCATGTATGCAAACCCCGAGCCAACCTGAAATCTGCTGCATAAAAGCAGGGGGTGAGCTTCCACTTGCTCAGTAGGAATAAGATAACCTCTACAAATAACAATAATACAGCGATACATGGAATATTTTAATAAACGTAGTTTCTATAACGTTTATAAAACAGTAGATAATGCAGTTATAAACTTGTGTGGTCTTTCAGTGAAAAGCTTAAGTCAAGTAGTTCTGTGTTCAGTTCATAAATCAACCAGAGAAAATAATGAGTTAAGTTCAGTTATAAACACAGTACAATGCCCATAATTTCAAAGATTGGGCTCATAGAATGTATAACAGGACGTTGTTCTCAGGCTAAAGCCTCCGGCACAACGATAGCACGAAATTACGTTGTTCTCAGGTCCCCGGCACAACGGCAGCCAATACCTCGTTGTTCTCAGACCCCCGGCACAACGACAGCCAAAAACCTCTCGAGAGAAACCGATCAGTTGCTTAACAGCCAACTGTCGAGCCACTACGGGGCTATAAACTTCAGGTCCGCACTAAGGCTCCACCCAGGACCATAGGCCCTTAAAAAGAAACCTCCCTGTGATACAAACCGAGCCAGAACCATGCATAGCAGCAAGAATATATATACATTCAAACCAGTTTCCAAAGCCAGCAGGTAAAGTTACAATATGTGGCATATATTAAAGTATCGAGTGTTATTTCAAAACAATCATAACCATTATCCAAAAACAGGAGTGAAATAGATAAACCATATACCATCGTCTTATATACAGAATAATCCTCAAGACACGTCATATTGAAATACATATATATATATATATTCACTTTTGTACCCTGGCTGATTTCCATTTCAAAATATTCAATCCAACCCAAAAGTCAAGGGAACATTTGTAAGAAAATCTCAACATCTTTCTTTCATGATATATCTAAAAAAATCAAGCATATGAGCTTTAGACCAAGTATTTATATTGTGTAGATATAAACAGTTATCACTATATGCCCTTATCAAGTGTTTTCCAAAAAACATACATTTGGAAAGCCTGTTCCCCAGTTTTATATACACATCATGCCCAATTCTAAGAAGCTTGCCAGGAAATACAAACAAGGCGTCAAAACATTTCATTTATGTGCATTAGTTTTCATTTCATAAACATGCCACACAATTTGATAGTTCTTAAACCAGTATATTCCATGTATCTATTTGACAAGCTAAAAATCCGTAAGGTTCTCATATATTTGTAAGTTATAACATTCTCAAATGTGTTTACAATCCATATGGTTTTCAAAACAGTTGTGAAATAGACACATTATCATTAACAGTAAAAGGTTACTTATCCCTACCTCAATGCAATTGTAGTTTCCAACCCTTGTGGCTCCATGAGCCTCCCAATGCAATGCTTGATGCACCCAATGCAAGTGGTCCTCCAAAGGACCCAATCAACACTGAGAAACAAACAGTAATGCAAGCAAGAAAGGTCAAAAGAAAGTACGAGCATCCACAGTTCAAAAGTAAAACAAAATGACTCTCAAAACTGCTCACTCACGACTCTAAGGATCCAAAAACCCCAAAATGCTAAACCCAAAACTTTAAAACTTCTTAAACATATCTCCAGCTGTGTCAAGATACCACACGTTGAATTCCATGGCCAAAAACAAAGCGGGATAGGAGATATAGGCCAAGGAAGACATAGTACACATACGAGGGGCAAATCTGGTATTACTGAAATATCTCTCTCTCCAAAATGATTTTTGACCTCAAAACTAAAATATTTAGAAACTAGATTTCGTAAGCTTTCCGTACATATAAAGTACGCGAAAATCGGAGTTCATATGCAAAAGTTATGGAGGAAAGAAGTTTAAGGTAGAAAACTAGTAAAAAGAACCGATATCGATAATGGCAGGGGTATTATCGGAATTTTGGCCATGAAGACAGCCATTACCAATAATGTTTCATGCCATTATCGGCAATGGTCATTCTCTTCAAGAGGAAGTGATCTGCAACAGATTTCCATACCCTTCAATCTCCTACAATATTCAAATAAACATAAAATCATCACTCTAAAACCTTGTTTGGTTTACCAATTTACTGGATTAACACTGATTTAGTTTTCAAATCCCACATTAAAGCTCACACGTGAGCTGTCATGGCTGGTACTCACGGTGGCCTTCAACACAATCCCTTTTATTTTACTCAAAACATGAATTAAACCCCTTAAAACCTCAAATTCATTCACCACCAACTTCACCATGATACATCCGTTATTTTTGTGCTTTTATACACAACATCAAGCATGGTTTTAAATCTCAGAAAATCATGAATCCCACGGTTTCATCTTTGTACAGCCAAAACAGAAATCAAAACCCAAAAATCTTATAAAAATCCACATGCAAATCTCTTTTCTTTACCGATTTATCAAAACATTTATATTAAGCATGAATCTAAGCATATGCATAAGAGATTACTATGAACTACCATTAAAACTTCAAGTTTGAAGCTCACGATGAGCAGCCATGGCTGCTGCTCATGGCAGTCTTCAACCCAGTCACTAGAAAATCGAAAATAACCCATTCCCACTGAGGAAATCACTACATGCATGCTCAAATCAACTAGATAAAACCATCAGATTTGGAAGTGAAGCACGATTACTAGAAATCTTGACATGCACAGCCCGAATTACAAGTTCAAAAATAGGGGCTTCCATGAAATGTCATTTAAACTTCAAAAATCTTACAAATAGCTCATACATGTTCGACCCACATGTCAATGAGCTTTAATGACTAAAAACTCACCGTTTTGAAATCTGATTTGATACAAAATTCCTCATAGTTTAACAGCTTAAGTTTTAAATCAAATATATATAACTCATTCATATGAACATGCAAGCTTTGTAAAGTCATAAATCTACATGTCTGTTGCAAAGCTCATTTCAAAACTGTAAAAGAGATTTTTTTTTTTAAACCAACATGAAACCGTTTATCATCAAAGACAGAGGGTTTTTTTTTTTTTTTTTTTAAAAATATACATATATATGATTTGCAAAAAAAATCGTGAAACCTAGTTCATCTCTACACGCGTGATGAACTCAACACAACCAACACATATCAGCCACTCGCACTCTATATGCAAGCCAAACTCTGCCTCTGATTCATTTTTTTGAACACCACCCGAACTCAAATGCACAACCAACAATCCAAAAAATTAATATCTAACCCACTCAAATCCGAGAATGCAGCAAGAAGAAGAGAGGATGGACATGCATGTGAACTTAAACCCACCATAACCCAAAATACTCAATTAAAAGAAGTTCTCCAAAGATTTACAAAAATCTCAACTTAATACCCAAAATCGTGCATGAATGATTTAAAACCCAAATCAGTTTTTCATGTATGTAAGAACCAAGCTAAATCCCTTTATTAAAAACCCCCAAAACTGATCATAATCCTCCATATATATCTTGACCCCTTTCTTTAAACAAGATCAGACCACAACCATCCATCCATCCGAGAAAAAAAAAAACCAAAGAAAAGGAGGAAAAGAAGAACAAAATGGTTGAGGCTTACCTTGAACTCCGGTGGTGATGACTGGGAAAAATGGCAGCTCCGGCGATAGTCAGTAGCCGAGTTCCCTCCTCTGTTTCTTCCTTCCCTCTCACTCTTTCCCGTTCGGTGGGCGGCCCCCCCCCATCTCTCTCTCTCTCTCTCTAGCTTTTGGTATAAGGTGAGAATGAAAGGTAAAGTTTGTATTATGGGTTTTAAAACTAATGAGGGACACGGCTGGTACAAAAAAAAAAATTTATTTATAAATTTTTTTTTTTGAATAAAACAAGAGGACTTGCTTGCAATTTTACAAAAGTTCATAAATCAAATTTCTTAAATTTGCAAAAATACCCCACAACTTAAGTTAAGATGCATAAATAAAAATTTTAAAATTTTTGGGTTATCACATATGCAGTAAGCCAAACATAAAAGGGATGGGTTTTTGCAAAGCTTAACCAAGTTTTAAATCAAAGATGCACTTTCCAGTAAGTTAAGAGAAAAGAGAAGCATCATTTAAAAATCAGATTTGAGAAGAACTAATTACAAACTCACTAAGTATACTCGAGCATGTTTAGAAAATTATTTAAAACTTTTCAAGTGTTTTATACATGTTAGAAACCCATTTCAGACTTGGATACACACACACAAACAAGTTTATACATAGGCATTTCATTGATTAAAATCGGTTTTGAGATGAATCTTCCAAGATTTATAAAAAATAAAAAAAATGTTTTGGAACCATGAAATCCTTTAAGCTTGCTCGCTGCCTTTACATATTAAAACTCAAACAAATGCACCTTCAGCAGCAGACCTACTTATCAAAAACCCCAAATATCTTTAATCTTATCAGCCCATGCTTAAATCAAAACACAAGTCAGCCATTAATCCCTTTAAACTCAAAATCCCCAATCAAAGACTCAACTCAGATTTGAATATTTATAAACAACAATACACAACCCAGAGTTTATAAAATATCCAACATAAAGCAAGTTTGAATACCAGTAATACACTTGTTAAAAAAACTGGATTTTTGTTAAAAACCCAAAAATTGGACCCAAGTATTTAACGAAACCCACATGCATGCTGAAATAACCCATTGATCCACCAAAATCTCCATTAAAGCTTGAGTCTAACAAGAATGAAATCAACCCAAACCCATAAATAAAACCTATCAGAACATACATACAAGCTGATATAACCAAACCGAGAACCCAAAATTTGATTTTCTTTATGCATGTTTAAAAATCCCACGACTTCACCATTCGATCTCTTCAAAAACCAAACATACAAAAAAGAAATGGAAGAGAAAACAATACAACAAGCTGCTTTGATCTTTCAACTCCCAAAAACAGTAGATACCCACGAGGAAAGAAGAAAAAGAGGAAGAAAAAGAATATACAAAGCTTAGACTCACCTTGGCCTTGACGAGCATGGAGTCCGGCGACTTCTCCGGCGGCATCTCCAGCGAAAAGGTGCTCCCTCTCTCCCTCTCGGCTCTCGAACCCTCTCTCTCAAAAACCGGGTCTCACAAAACCAAAATGAAAACAAAAAGAAAAAGGGGCAGTTGGTATTAGATGGGGTATTGGGGACACGGTTGGTATTATTTTTTTTTTTTTTT
>JAESVK010000432.1:64202-102438 GCA_017140935.1 Hamamelis virginiana | reverse complement strand
AGTTTTTAAACCTACCTTCCGCTGCGTTCCTTGATTGTATTCTTTCAGTGGTATCAGAGCCATTCTTAATCCTTGATTCGAATCATAAATGGCATTGTATGGCATATATTAAAGTGTGTTTTAATTAATATGGGATTTAGAGAAATCACCATGATGGATTCGGCCATGAGGTTTTTAAACCTCTTTTGTTTTGTTTTATGATTTGCTTTTAAGGTGTGTGAAACCTTACATGGTGGACGATTTTCATAAGGGGCTGCCATGGTGATTTTGAACCATGAAAAAGTGTTTTCAAAAGGGACCTAGTTCACGGTTTCATAAGGGGCTGCACATTAGGGTTATTTACCCCTTTGTAATTTTCGGCCATATAGGGTTAAGAACCCTAACTTGTTTTGTCCTTTTGGATTTAAAACCCTTATGTAATTTCGGCCATTAATGGTTTTAATACCTTGTAGTTGCAGCCATGGTTATTGATTAGTGAAGAAGATGTTTCATTTCAAATAGGAAACTAGCTTCCTATTAGATGTAAACTATCCTAATTAGTGTAGGATAATAATTAGTTAATTTTTTATGGGATAATAAATTAATTAATTAAATGATTATGATAAGTGGCTGCACATGGTAGTTTTAGAAACTACATAAAAGGATATGGTTAGTTTCTTAATTTGAAAATTTTCAAATTCAAAAGTTTCTTGTTTTTCAAGATAACATGGGATTTGATTTTTAAATTTTGAAACTCTATCTATGGATGATATGATTTGATTTTTAAAATTTGAAACTCTATCATTGGATGATATGATTTGAATTTTAATTTAATCTTTTGATATGGTTATTCGAATTTTGAAACTTGAATTAGACATTTTTCAAAAAACATAACCCCTATCCCCCCCTTGCAATTTTCGGCCACACTAGGGTTAAGAACCCTAGTGTATCTTGACCACTTCTTTTGGTCTTGTTTTTAATTTGTAAGTCTTCACATATGATTTACTGAATGTTTAATTGATTACAAAATTATTTTGATACATTTTAAAATTCAAAATTGTGAAGAAACAAATTGAAAGACATAATTGGGTTTTGGAAACCCTAATTGCCAAAATTGGGGATTTAGGATTAAACACATGGTGTTGGGCTTTTTAATTGGATTAAAATACTTGGTGATCATCCACAATGATATATTGAATTGTCCTAATGGTTAGTACATGAAAATATATAGTTTTAATATGATTTATATTAATTATAAAATCATAAACAGTGTGCTGTTTTCTGGGCAGCAGTCACTGTAAAGTTGTAAATTCTTTTTAATTTATTTAAAATAGTTTTTACAACAGGCCACCTATCTACTTCACTAATATAAGGTCTTAACTAAATGTAGGAAGAGTTCCCATCATTTATTTTTGACTTTAAATAGCCGCGATAAGCATTTTGTGACTTATACTCAAATCTGTCACGATTTGGAGTAACAGTCAAAAAACGCTTTAAAGTGATATCAAACGTTGGAATCACTTAACGAGACCCCTGCCATTGGAAAGAACACTGAAAATCCTAGTGAAATGAAGTGTTCTTAAATTTAAAAGGATGTTTTAAATTGTGCAAATATTTAATGCAAAACAGGGGCTGATTCTTGGTGTTTTAGAGAAAACACTATAGTAAGGAGTTACTTGATTTTAATGCGATTAAAATTGACATCTATTTTTCATGAGATGAAAGATAGATTAAAATATGTCTTTAATACATGCCATTTCCATTTATTACTTGTTCCTTTACTGCTTTAATTTATTCAATGCGATTGTTTAAATTATAATATGGAAAGATATGGACTTAAAGACCAATTAATTTGGATGTGATTGGCCGCATGCGATGTGAATCTTTTATGGGTTGTAATTTAAAGTAGTTTAAATTATTTGTGATGTAATTTTAATTATGGGCTTGCATGCCTATTTCCCTCCTTTGTAATGTATCCCCTATTCCTTTATACCCTCTTTTTATTTGTGTAATTGTACATCAAAGATCGAGACGGTGCATGGTGGACCCGAGGATACATGGAGCAGTGGGAGGATAAAGAGAAGACCTTGAGAAGATCTTTTCTTTTATATAATAGTTACAGGCTAAAATTGCGATCACATAACCCACATGAGACCTAGGGCTCAACTATTGGCTCTAGTTGGGCCCAACCTAAAAGTCCATATTTTTCCATTAGGCCCATATATATGTTAGATGTATGCTTTAGGGGCCCGTTAACCATATTATTATATGTCTTTGATGATAGTGTCCCGTTCCTTTATGGAAGTGGGAGTATCATTAAAGTACTAATAATAAAGAATGGTTAATAATATATATATGTGATATATTGATGCATGTGATGTATGTTAATATTATGATGTGACCTAAATACTCCTCAATTTCAAATTTAAATTGTAAGGAAGAGGCATATGATGCTTTATCCTAGCCTCCTACCATTACAAGAAAGGAGAGTCTTTATGGTGGATGTGTTTGGCTGCAGATATGTGGGAACACATTCATTATGAAGGTTCAAACCAGCTTGTTACATATTGGATATCATGAGGTGCGATAATGGGGCTTACCAAGAAACTGATATGTGAGGGATGCCACATTCAATTGACCATACTCATGTGAATGGTAGGTGTGATTTAACTAAAGTACACTAACCAAGAAACTATTATGTGAGGTTACTGTAGTTTAGAGGCTGAAGGAAGATTGGAACTTGCTTAGTGAAGCATTGGATAAAGAGTTATCCACCCCTTTGGAATAGTGACCCAAGAAACTATTATGTGAGGTTCACTAATTCAAATGGGACCCCAATCCCCATTAAGAATTCATTCTTGAATTCTCGAATCCTATAGAGGGAGTATGGGATTTGATAAAATAGTGGGAGACACCATAAAACTAAAGACCAAGTTATTATGGTTTAATGAAATATAATGATCTGTTACTTATTTTTGTAGATATCATGGTTATACTCAAACAAATATCCGAAAATGAATTTGACTACTGTTTGACTGAACCTTGTAACAATGAGCTGTCTAAAGAATTGGGAAAAGTTCCTAATTCAGGATTTTATCTATCAGTCAGCTCTGCTTGCTCTTGGGTATTAGATACCGGTGCTAGTTCTCATATATGTAACAATATTAGAGAACTTAGAGGAAGCAGACAATTGGGTCGAGATCAAGTTTCCCTTCGAGTTGGAAATGGAGCAAACGTTGCTGCATTAGCTGTTGGGACTTGTGACCTGATTTTACCATCAGGGCATGTTATGAAATTAGAAGACTGTTTGTTTATGCCAAGCATAGTCAGGAACATTGTTTCGGTTTCATCCTTAACACGTTCTGGCTATGAATTTATTTTCAGTAGGAATGGTTGTACTATTTCTTTTGGAAATAAATTAGTAGGCTCTGGCATATATCTAAGCGGTCTATATTTCTTGAACATGGATGGTAGTATAAACTGTTTAGAGAAGAATCAAAATGCTAAGGGGCATAAAAGACCTCGTGATGAAAATGACTCGACCTATGTATGGCATTTGAGATTAGGTCATATTAGTGAGGAAAGGATTAATAGGTTAGGTAAGGATGGGCAATTGGGCTCATATGTACTTGTACCCTTACCTACCTGTGAACCTTGTCTCATGGGTAAAATGACCAAATCGCCCTTTACTGGTCACAGTGAGAGGGCAGGAGACATACTGGGGTTAATACATTCTGATGTATGTGGACCTTTAAACAAGGTTGCCAGAGGTGGTTTCACCTACTTCATTACCTTTATCGATGATCACTCACGGTTAGGTACGGTGTATCTCATGAAACACAAATCTGAATCCTTTGAAAAGTTCAAAGAATACAGAGCTGAAGTGGAGAAACAAACTGGCAAAAGTATTAAAGCTCTTCGATCGGATCGAGGAGGAGAATACTTGACCACTGAGTTTTTGGATCATCTGACTGAGGCTGGCATAATATCACAGTGGACTCCTCCTGGTACACCTCAGCTTAATGGTGTATCTGAAAGGAGAAATCGTACTTTGATGGACATGGTACGATCGATGCTGAGTTACACTGATATGTCAATATCCTTTTGGGGATATACATTAGAGACAGCTGCTTATTTGTTGAACAGGGTTCCTTCCAAATCTGTCCCTAAGACTCCATATGAGATGTGGTATGGGAAGAAACCAAGCCTCAAGCATCTGAGGATTTGGGGTTCTGTTGCATACGTTAAGAACCAAAATGCAACCAAATTGGAAGCAAGATCAAACAAATGTAGATTTGTGGGGTACCCAAAAGAGTCTTTGGGATACTATTTCTATCACACTGATGAAGAGAAAGTCTTTGTTAGTAAGTTTGCCGTGTTCTTGGAAAAAGAGTTTATTCAAGAAGGAGGCAAAGGTCAAGTGATAGATCTCAAGGAATTATCCGAGAGTTCACAGATCAACACTGATACCACCCCTGCCCCTGTTGAGGCAGAACCTACTGTTACACCACCACTTCGTAGATCTAGTAGGGTATCTGCTCCTCCAGATAGATATGGGTATCTTCATGAGATGAGAGAGGAGTTGTTTCTTGGCGACAAGGAACATCCAGATGATCCTACTACATACGAGGGAGCGATGTTGGACATCGACTCGAGTAGATGGCAAGAGGCCATGAAATCTGAAATGGATTCGATGTATTCTAACCAAGTCTGGACTTTGGTAAATCCTCCTGAGGGTATAGTACCTATAGGCTGTAAATGGATTTACAAAAGGAAGATAGGCTCGGATGGAAAGGTAGAGACCTACAAAGCTAGACTAGTGGCAAAAGGGTATAATCAGAAGCAAGGTGTTGACTATGATGAAACCTTTTCGCCAGTAGCTATGCTTAAATCCATTAGGATCTTGTTGGCTATAGCCGCACACTATGACTATGAGATATGTCAGATGGATGTAAAGACTGCCTTCCTAAATGGTAACATTGAGGAAGATCTTTATATGGAACAGCCTAAAGGCTTTATATCCAGTGGTGAGGACCACAAGGTGTGCAAGCTACAGCGGTCCATTTATGGACTGAAACAAGCTTCTCGAAGTTGGAACATTCGATTCAATGAAGCAGTCAAATCGTTTGGCTTCCTTCAGAATATGGATGAACCATGTGTGTACAAAAAGGTTAGTGGGAGTGCAGTCACATTCTTGGTCCTATATGTGGACGATATCCTAATCATTGGGAATGATGTAGGAATGATTTCATCGGTAAAACTTTGGCTCTCTAGCAACTTCTCCATGAAGGATTTGGGAGAAGCAACCTACATACTGGGTATAAAGATCTATAGAGATAGATTAAAAAGGTTGCTTGGACTCTCACAATCCATGTACATAGATAAAATACTGAAGAGGTTCAGTATGGAGAATTCCAAGAGGGGTTTGCTTCCCTTCAGACATGGAATTCATCTCTCCAAGGATATGTCTCCCAAGACAGATCAAGAGAGAGAGCATATGAGTAAGATCCCTTATGCTTCTACAGTAGGGAGTCTTATATATGCTATGCTATGTACAAGACCTGATATCAGTCATGCTGTAAGCGTTGTCAGCAGATATCAGTCTAACCCAGGTGAGGCACACTGGGTGGCAGTTAAGGGCATCCTTAAGTACTTGAGAAGGACTAAGGATTTGGCTCTTATCTATGGAGGAGATGAGCTCAAAGTAGATGGTTTCACAGACTCTGATTTTCAATCAGATATAGATGATAGAAAGTCTACATCTGGATATTTGTTCACCTTGAATGGTGGTGTGTTTAGTTGGAAGAGCTGTAAGCAGACTATTACAGCGGATTCCACTACAGAAGCTGAGTATGTAGCCGCCTCCGAAGCTGCCAAGGAAGCTGTTTGGATCAGAAAGTTCATTTCAGAACTTGGAGTGGTTCCGGCCATTGAGTCACCTATACCTTTGTATTGTGACAATAATGGGGCTATAGCTCAAGCCAAGGAACCAAGGTCACATCAGAAATCCAAGCACATTGAAAGGCGTTTCCACATGATTCGTGAGATCATAGAGCGAGGAGATATCAGTATGCAAAGAGTAACATCTGAGGATAACACCGCAGACCCACTTACCAAGGCTCTTACCCAGAAGGACTTGGATCGACATCTTGAGAAGATGGGGATGAAGTATGTCACTAATTGGATTTAGTGCAAGTGGGAGATTGTTAGATATGTGCCCTAAAACCAATTGTTCTGTTGAGTTTAGGGTTTTATATTTCATTATAATATCTTGTATGGATCTTTATTCATTTATGATATGGCTATTTTTATCATGTAAACTTGTGTTTAATTACTGTTCATGATAAAGTCCTTGGATAGTATGATAGAGAGTTATATCTCAAATGTTGAGATAGAGAGACTTATAACTCTCAAGTACTTCTATCCTAAACTGGTTCCTGATCATAGGTTTATATATTTGGACAATTATAAACCGTTAAGATTAGCTCAGGTTTTACTAGCTCCATGGGAGGATGGTGAGTCTCGAACCATCTGTGTAGAGACACTATAGTAAACCTGTGGGTGCTTGTTAGAGAACAGGTACACTGAACGTGACCAATATGAGTACAGCTTATGGAATTCTATTTGTATGTCAAAGGCTGCTCATGTGTATAGTCACAGTTGTAATCCTTAGACTTGAGACACCACATGTTATCTTATATATGAATTGCTAAAGTTTGATAGTATCTCGTACACCCTTAATCATAAGGATGTAATCGGTGCTTATTGGCTCTAGTGAGTTATGTATGAAGATAGGTGAGTGTGCAATAGAGGATCACCACCCTTAATTAGAAAGGGCGAATGTCTTAGTTAGTTCACAGTTACTATCTCAATGGAGTCTTTGGCCAAAGCAGAAGGTTGCCAAGAAAAGTGTTTCAAGGGCATACCTAATTGAGATTATAATCTGGTGAATTAGTAACGCATGATTAAGTTAGGGTTTGACATGAATCCATACCCAACTAACTTAATCGAGACATTGTTTGGTGAGGGATTATTTATAGCACGAAGGGTTCATTTACACGTTCGTATATTCACCCACACCTAGGGTACGTCATGACATATTGCTAGATGTCACTCATGACTAGTGAAGGCCTAATGATAAGGGTTATCATTGAGGGCAAAATTGGAATTGTTCCAATAGAACCTAAAAATAGAAAGTTTCTATTTTGGGCGACATTGAGATGTCCCCTGCCACTACTAGGTTGGGATGAACCCAATGGGTCACACACAAAAGAACATAAGTGAGGTTGTTAAACTTGTGAGAGGGTTACATTCTAATTGATATATGTTTGGTTTTAATTAATTAAGGGTTAATTAATTAATAACTAAAAGGATATCTAATTCAAGAATGGGGATAACCTAAACGGGGTTTATGGTCTTGCTAGCACTAGTAACCAAACACCCTAAGAAGAGGAGGGGCTTATTTAAAGAGAGTGAACCCTAGCTTTCATTTAAGCATGCATCTCATTCTCTCTCTCATGAATGCCGCCCCTCTCTCTCTCTCCCTCTCCATGCTTGTCTTTTTCAAGGGTTGAAAAATTCAAGAAGGTTTAGCGACTCTTGTGTTCGTGTGGACGTTCATTGGAGGCCACCATACTTTTGGGGCTCGAGTTTGAGCGAGGACGATCATCAAAGGAAGAGAACATCGTAAGGGACACATCAATGTAAGCTTTACTTTAATGTATTTAATTTAAAGTTGATTCGATTCATCGATTAAGTGATTTCATGGTTGAATACAAAGGAAAAAGTTTTTAAACCTACCTTCCGCTGCGTTCCTTGATTGTATTCTTTCACAACATCCCTGGCAGATAGGCTATGCCACAATCAGTGGCAAATCCTAATATTAAGGAAAATATAAATAATACACATCTAGTGACTATGTAAGTCTTAATGCAGAATATACCATGTAGCAATCCAACAACCCTCGAGCAGAAGCCTGTCCAAACCAAGAATATAATTATAAAGTCAACATCTCTGTCATATTTACATAAACAATGCTACCATATGCCTATTGTTATAGGTTTCCATGATATTTTGTGATAAAAGAGTCTATTCCCCAGTTTACATACATATCTTATTAAATTATAAACAGTAAGCCATGAGATGTTAACAAATTCTCAAAACATATTATTTCTGTGCCTTGGTTTCATTTCGTACAAGTGCCACACAATTCAACAGTTTTTAAATCAGTGTATTCCATGTATCTATTTATAATTCGATAAACAACGGGGTTTCTCAAGCATTCATAAATCATAATGTCCAAATGTGTTTAATATTCTTGAAGTTCTCAAAACAGGTATAAAACAATCATATCATTATCAGAAGTAAAAGGTTACTTATCCCTACCTCAATGCAATTGTGGTTTCCAACCCCTATGGCTCCACGAGCCTCCCAATGCAATGCTTGATGCACCCAATGCAAGTGGTCCTCCAAAGGACCCAAATCAACACTGAGAAACAAACAATGATGCAAGCAAGAAAGATCAAAAGAAAGCACAAACATCTACAGTTTAAAAGAAAAGCAATACAACTCTCAAAACTGCTCATTGGCGACCCGAAGGTTTAAAACCCCAAAATGCCAAACAAAAGGACTTAAAACTTCCAAAATATATCCCCAGATGTGTCTAGATACCTCACGTTGAATTCCATGGCCAAAAGCAAAGCGAAACGAAAGAAATGGGCCAGATAAGACAAAATGCGCACACGAGGGGCAAATCTAGTATTGCCAAAATAACTCTCTCCAAAAAAAATAATTTGACCTCAAAACCATAAAATTTAGAAAGTAGACTTCATAAGCTTTCCGTGCATATAAAGAACGTCAGAAATGGATACCGGATGTGAAAGTTATGAGCAAAACAAGTTTTAAGAGAAAAATGCATTAAAATAACCTTGGATTTGTACATCTCATCTCCATTACCGATAATGACATACACCATTATCGGTAATGGTCTCCTCTGTTGCACAATCCCGAGCTACAGTAGCCAAAAACCTCCATTGTTAACCCCTTGAGCTTTTTAAAACTTTAATTTAACCTCTCAAAACCTTATACCATCATATATACATGTTTAAAAACACACAATTTGGTATTTAGACTCATAATCATAAATTAAAATGTGTCCATCCGAAATACATAATTCAAAATCCAAAAATACAGATTTTAAACTTCAATATTTCTGTAAAATCCACATGCAAGTCTCTTTGCTTCACTAATTTTCCAAAACATTTATTTATTTATTTATTTTAAACAGGAACAAACCATAAGTAAATTTATGTTACACTTGACTTATCAAGAAAATTCCAAGCTAGGGTTCAAGTTCGGGTTAGAGCAGCCATAGCTGCTGTTGCTGCTCACGGCCCTCCAATATAGCAACAAGAAATTTAAAATAAGCTATCCCCACTAATTAATCACTACCTACAGATTCAAACCAAGCCATATGTGGATATCAACTTCAAAAATGAAGCATAAAAACCAGGAAGCTTTCACTTGCACAGTCCGAACCCATGTTCTAAAAACAGGGGTTCATATTCTAGCTTCGAACCCACGACTTCCAAGGTTTCTCTTGCATGCAACTTAAATCAACCTAACTCTATCCATTAAAATCAAAATATATAAATCTACCATCAAAACTCCAAGTTGGAGCTTAAAAACAGAGCAGCCATGGCTGCTGCTCAAAGACAACCCCAATACAGCCATAAATAAAATCAAAAAAACTCATATCCCAAGCCCAAATCAGCCATGAAACTTCTCACAGAAATTATCTAGACTTACTTGTCCAAAATAGATTACCAAAACTAAAAATTTTGAAAAAAAAGATCAAAACCCATAACTCCATGGATCCCTTGCATGAAACCTTCGGACTCAAGAACCCCAACTAATCACCTAACTCGGACATGAATCTTCTTGAAACATCATCAGAAATTTCCTCATTCGAAAATAAATCATAAGACCCATCTGCATGTTGAAACAAACCCGAGCAACCATTCAAATCTTGAATGAAAGATGTACCCCTTTTTAAACACCACATCACAGCCATGAATTTAAAACCCCAAGCTTGAATTTTTTACAAAAATCTTAAATTTAAGTATGGATCCAAACCTGAGACTCCTCAAAAATCGAAAATGTAGAGAGAGAAAGGGAAGAAAAGATTAATGCATGTAATATCTTACCCTTTGAAGAAGATTTGAGAAGTGGTGGTGGTTTTCCGGCAGAAATCTGGCAAGGAAAATGGCAGCGCCTCCCTCTCTCACCTCCCTCCCTATTGGCTCTCTCTCTCTAGTCTCCTCAAGTCTAAATGTAAAATGAAACCTGGTGAAGATACAAGGGTGGCAGTACACGGGTTTTAAAGAGATACAAGGGGACATGCTGGGCATTTTCATAAAAGCTTTTTTATTTATTTATTTATTTATTTATTTATTCTCTTTATATTTATATAGATATTTTTAAAAGATTTGTTAATATTGCAAATATGCCCCAAACTTAATAAAAATACATAAAATATTGGTTTTGAAATTTTGGGTTATCACAGTCCTACAATCCACACAGGTGAACTCGCAACGATTGTACTAATGGAGCTTCTTCTTCTTTTTTTGATAAAATGGGGCATTTTGGTGTTTCCTTTTTTAAAAAAAAAGAAAAAAAATAGTATTTTGATATCCATTTGTTTTCTTAATACTTGTCTAAATAGAGGGCATTTTAGGTTTGATAAGCTCACAAGAGTCTGTTTGGTTGGTGAGAAAATGTATGAAGAGAGAAGAAGTTATATTTTTGGATCTTACAACTTTCATTTTTTGGGACTCAAGAAAACAAAAACCTTCAATCAGCGAGCCTAATAAGACTATTTGGCTTGTTTGAGGTGAGTTTTTCGTTTTTGGAAAACAAAACCACATGAATGATACGTAAGATCCAAAATTTTATTTTTCTTATCTTCAGTTTTCTTTGAAAACAAACAGAGGAGTAAGGAAATTGTCATTCTTGCCAAATTTGTACACTAAACCCATATAGAAAACCTATTTCAATTCATGTGAGGACACTTCTGAGGTTTATTACAGCTGCTCATAGTGCTTTAAAATTTAAGGTGAGGTGAGGGGATGGATTTCATTCGGGATGGATATTAAACTTAGAGGTATAATGCAACATGATTAGTTTTTGGTTTTTTGTGTCATTACTCATGAGCCTTTTTTCTTTGCTCTTTATTAGTTTACCTCCCTTCAACATGGACTCCATGTTTTTATAAATTTATTTTCTTATTCTTCTGTCTTCTTACTTCTTGATCTATTCACATTTCCAGTTCATTGACTGCACTACGATTTTTTGGCACTGATCACTTCTCCTGTGTGTTTGATAGTATATGTTCCAGTTTTTCCAAGCTGGTCTAACTTGGCTAGTAATTCTTTGGGGGAATATCTGATTGTGTAATATCATTTGTGACATGGAATTGTACTCTGCTCTCACTCCCTACACGTGTAATTTGTGTATATATATGATCTTTGTTCAAGTTGGACATAATATCCCTTCTTTGCTTTTTAACTGTAGATTCTTATGTGTCATAAGATTACAGAATTCTTGATTCTTAGGTAGCATTGCAACTCTGGTGGTTCTCCATCTTATGATTTGGACACTCTGCCCATTATCCAATTTGATTCAACCATGGTTCTGAGGTGATCAGTTTTTAGCTCAGAATTTGCAAATTCTAGTCTAAATTCTAGCTCAAGAGACAATAATCTGATTGTCCATAGTTGAACAATGTGTAATTGCTATATATAGTTGAACAATGATAGTGGCAAATTATAGCAGTAAAGGGTGGTTACAGCGAGTTGAACAATGTGTTCTTCACATGGACATTTCTTCCTTGGATTTCAATCAGGTCATATCGAATTTGCCACTATCATTTCTTCCTTGGATTGATGAATAGTAATTGCTATATTGCATACTTGATTTGTTTGTGATTAGGGATCACTTAGTTCCGTTCTCCATAGTTTACTTCATGGCTAGTAGGGATAATTAATTTAATTTCTTTTGTAGGTTGTCAGATTATGCCGGGAGCATGGATTGTATGGTGCCCTGGTTTATCTCTTTAATAGAGGTTTAAATGATTTTAGGGCACCTTTAGAGGAGCTCTTGGTCGTTTTACAAAATAATCAAAGAGAAAGTGCTGCTGCCCTTGGGTATGTTGCCTTGATATATATTTCTTATGCTCTAATTAATTGAATATGGAAAGCTTTTGACTACTGTGTTTCCTTGCTTGCTTCTGTTTTACAAATGTTTCATGTCACTATTGATAATACTAAATTTTTAACATTATGCTTTTTCCCATGGAACAGGTAAGATAGGCACAAAACCACGAGCAATGGCATTTTTTCTTATTACGTTAAAAGATGTTTCCAAAATATTTCCTTTGCAACTCTCCTCTTTTCCCATTTCTTTCTCTTCTATTATTAGTCCTAACCTTAATTTGTCACAACATCGGTAGATCCTCTAAAAGTATTGGTAGTAAGTTAACATTCCAAAAGGTAAATATTATTTATTATGCGGTATCTGGTCATGAAGACAGATGTAAAAGGTACAGATTCACCCACTAAAAGGAACTGTGCTTCATCATATGGGGAGGATAATGCAATGTGGAAGTTCACCATGGAGGGAACTTCTTATTTCATTATTATGTGTTCCCACTTTTTGTCACATGGATCTTTTTTGTTTACCAGTATGTAGAGTTTGGAATGTTGTGGCTCTCAATGGAAGCTTTACTTGCAAATGACCTTGTTTGACAAGTCTGTTACCACACTATAATATTTGTAGAGGTCATTTCATCCTTGATAAGTGTGCCATCTGCAAATAATCTGGGAGATCCAATTATGGTCTCTCCGTTTTATATTTTCATGGAGGATGTGGGGAAACCCTCACCTTTCTTCACCTAATTAGGAGGTTTAACAGAGGTAGTTGACATGTTTTTTGGTTGGTACTTGGGCCTAAGCTCAAATAGGAGTATGCAAGCTTTGATGGATCCTGGAGGATTTCTTGTTTAGCTTAACTAGCTTAAGTTGGGCTAGTATATATATATATATATAACGGCTATTAATTTATTTTTGGCTTTAAAGGCTAATAAATCTCTCTCTCTCTCTCTCTCTCTCACACACACACACATTTTGGCTGGAAGCCTGGAACTGGACAAGCAGTATGATAACAGCTTAGTTGGGCTTAGTTCATTAAAATGCAATGCCCGAGCTTAGTTCATTAAAATTACAATGCCCAAGCTGATTTAGATATCAATGACCAAATTGGGAAGATCTTGGGTCAGCTAGGCTTGTTTAACTTACTCTTTCACACCAGGTTGGTCATGCAAACCTTTTCTAGTAAGAAAAGAAGACACTTTGAAATATTTTTATAAATAATCTGATTGGAGAACCCAGCAAGGTATGATGTATTTGATTTTTCAATTGCCTGACCGAACATGGCCTGTTTCATTAGCTTATACATTTAAATTGCCAAATTTTGCCCAAGATTTCCATTTCTTCTCTTTGTCAAGATGAAAGATGAAAAGAAAAGAACAATACTTGTTATGAGATTCTTAACTTTCTTTCACTGCATCTATTTTCTCTGCAACCAAGTGGACTGTTAAAAGAGTTTTAGTGCAGAAAATGAACATTTTCTTCAGAGGGACATTGTCAACACTACAGTCTCAAAAGTTTGTAAATTTTAGTAATTGAATTATTCGTAAGAATGCAAGATACTTTCCAAAATGCTGCACTATTTTATCGATTAATCTAAGCGATTTTCATAATTCATCTTTCATTGGCATAGTTCTCTGAGAACTTCTTATTTGTCCTGTTCCACTATGATGGGAAGGCAAGTGAGTGGGATGAGTTTGAATGGTCACGACAAGCAATCATATCAGTGCAAGAAAACAAGCAAAGTGGTACTACAACAAAAAAGCAGTTATAATCTCTATTCCATCTGAAGCACCACCCCACTCCCTTGTTTTCAGTTTCTTATTTTGATTTCCTTAGTACTAGTTGCTTTTTTTGCAGGTGGTATGCAAAGCGTTTTCTCCATCCAGACATTGTAGCCCCATATGAATATATTCATATGGGATATATGAAGATCTTGATGTGGAGCATTTCAATGCAGAAGAGTAAGCACTTTTGACAACATATGTTCCATTCTTAGAGAATGTCATGAGTGATGTAACAATAAAAAAAGTTTCAATTTCTTTATCTGTTTGCTTTCCAAAAAGATGGAGATATGGAAAGAAAATTTGTAGTTCTTACAAAAAGTTTGGGGTAGAAAGATGGCTGCAATATCCCATTTTTCTCGTCTTTAGGCCCATTTTCTCAGTGACCAAACAGTGATGCTATTATGATACACTTTGAATTTCTCAGTTTCCTAGTTTAAACATAGCTTCTCCTAAGCATATTAAGTTCTGTCCTCTTTACTTATGTTTTTGAAATAGGTATATAAAACTTAACAGAAAACATGGTCTAGAGATATCACAGCCTGGAGTTGAATCAAACCGATACATACCATGGATGATGACAAAGAGGAGGGACGATGTCGAAATCCACAAGTAGAGTTCCATTTTACATTCAAAAATACGAACGGCACCTTATTCATATGTTCTTACTCACTGTCATGATCCACATCTGCCACCCTGTGCATGGTACATCCAAACACTTCCATTCTTATTTTCTTGGAGGGTAATAGGGAAGCAGTACAGAATTTCAGTAAAAAGAATAAAAAAATTAAATTTATTATGAAATTTTGCAAATGGAAGGATGATTTTAAAGTGTCAACAGTGCATAAGTTCTTTCATTATAACTCTGCAGATTTGTTGAAATAATGGCTCCAGTTTTCTCAAGGGAATCGTGGCGCTGTGCCTGGCATATGATCTAGGTTTTTTGCTTCAAGTTTGATTCATGACTATGATATGAAACACATTGTATCAATCTTAACTAACACTGAACCTTTTTGCACATATGGGGACATTGCTGAATGATTTGGTGCATGGTTGGGGTCTTGATCTTGCTCTGCAGAGTGATTTGGTGTATGGTTGGGGTCTTTGTTCTTATTTGGGAAAAAGAACAGAGTGGTGTTGGGGGAAGGAGGGACCAGGAGATTGATTTGCCTTTTTTTTTTTTTTTCATCTTGTACTTATTAATATTATTAATGAACTTTTTGTACCTAATCAACAAAAATGTGTAGGTATTAGACCCCGACACAAAGCTGGGTTGGTTATTCTCAACTCAACTGGAAAATTTAGCCCATGTTTTCCCTGTCGATCAAGTTGGACTCTGTTGGGTTGGCTTGGGTTTAACCTACCCTAGGTGCAGTTCTATTCACTTTTTAAGGTTAAGAAGTAGTAGCTTAAACATGACTCCCTAGTCATGTATACTTTGTTGTCTTCTTAGGAATTATGAATCTATAGTGTCAGTATGTGCAGCTATGATTCAGATGTCATTGTTGGAAATTTAAAGGAGAAAGGAAGTTTGAAGGCCAACCCATTATTGTTTGTCAACATTATGTGGTTCAAAATGAACTCTTTTTTTAAAAAAAAAAAAAAAAGCATATTACAATTTTTGTCTTTTACTTTTATGGCTTTCTGTTGTGTTAAAGTTGTGATTAAGTTATTCAGAGTTTTAAGTTTGATAAAGTTTCTTGATAATGTTCAGTTGGATTTCAGATGCTTCCAACTTTGAGCATAATGACTATGTAGAAGCTTATAGTTTGCATGGAGTTATTTATTAGTTATAAATAAAGTTTGGTTATATATGTCTGAGTTTCAGAAGATCTTTTTATTCTTTAACTGGAGTATAGCTGAAAGTCTATGTTTTTTATTAAGTTGGGTCAAGGTTGTGTTGCAATGTGGAATTTTTGAGCTCAAAAAAGTATTTATGGCGTTTTTTAAATGCCGTAAAAGAGTATTTAAGGCGTTTTTTAAATGCCGTAAAAGAGTATTAATGAGTATCCGTAAAAGAGTATCAACGAGTATTCGTAAAAGAGTATCCGTAAAAGAGTGTTAGTACTGCTCTAAAAGCACATTAGAGCTCCCACTCATTGATTTATATCTTTCTGATGCAGGCAGCTAACAAAGTAAGGTTTGCTGATCCAAATACCATGAGGTACTCCGTGAAAGTTCTACCTGTAAGTCCTGGAACTTGTGTTCCTATTAATTATATTAATGACTTAAACAGGTGTTTACTGTCCTTCTTAAGTAGAGGCATGAATGTTCCTCTTATTTATTTTCTCTTTGAAACAGTATTAAATATGGTAGATGATGTTTTCCATTGAGTGAATATTTTCATCCTACAAAAGGGAGAGAGAACAGTCTAGAAACTTAAAGCTTCAATCAATTAAATTGGAGTTATTTCACAATTTGGAGTTACTTAAGAGTAATATTGGAGTCTTGATAAAAAGAATATTATATTGGAGTTATTTCACAATTTTCTATAGCCTATCAGTCTGATAGGCATCGTTCGATTAGCACTTTTAAAGTATATTTTGCTTTAGAAAGTAATACTTGCTATGATTAAAAAGCATGAAAAGACCAGCAGTGACACACAGGTTAGATTACTTTGAATTTGTCACTATATCATTTGGATTTTGTTGAAATATATTGTTTTTTCTCCTTTCAATGAGAGTGTTGCCTGATTATTATTTTCCTATACATTTCCAGTTTAATTACGATCTCAGTGCCTATGGATTTAGAGAATTTTTCAAGCGCCGTGGAATTGATTCATCATAATCGAAGTAAAAACTAGCCAAGGAAAAACATAGTTTGGTAGTTTATATTTGGTGACTAGTTTTGTATTTTATTTGGCTTAAGGTACTCGGTAACTGGTTAGATGGTACAAGTTATAGCAGAAAAATATTCTGCTAAAGAAAGTTGCATACTTTCGATACTTTTTCACTTGCATGCATTTGTATCTTTTAATACTTGTCTCTCTCTAGTTTCTTCATTCATAATTCTTAAATCAACATGATATGCAAATCTCTAGACCCGGGGATAAGGTTCAAAATCTTGATTATGTTTTGTTTGCTCTTGTGTACTAGAATTGATCAATTTTCCTTCTAGCTTTCATATATATATTTTATTTCATTAAACTTTTTATATTTTCTTGTTCAAGCTCTCATTATATGTTTCTTTGTTTCTCCCACCATGAAATGGATGCTTGATAAAGTTCAACTCAACAAACAAACAAGCTTTTCCATGCTTTCGTTTCCAGAGAGGATACACCATTCCTTTTCTTTCAGTTGCACCATTAGCTTTTTCTCTTACAAAATAGGGCTAGTTATTTATCAGGCATTTGGATCCACATGATATGAATGATTCATATTTTTGTTTTTTTATTTAGACCGCTATGAGTGCATAAGAAAAAAAGAATACAAGCTAACTTTTGACAAATGAACCAAGTTGGTCTTCAATGTTATATGATCAAGCTAACCTCTTCTTTGAACTTCTCTGCTTCCTTTTCATCATCTTGGAAGTTCTTAACTGGACCTTCTGCAGTGGATTCTGATGAGAGATCTATAACATTGCCCTCCTCTATGATTTGTTCTTTAGTGTCTTCTTGTTTTGAACTTTCAGCTTCATTTTCATTGTCTTTAGCAACCAATGACATTTCGAGCTTAGCACATTAAGACTACACCAAATAACCTTTCACAGGCATTTTTCCTTCTTTTTTCACTCTTTGAGGAAAGTTTTCTGACATAAGAATCAGTAGGATATTTTCAATTTATACATACATACATAAATATTTCTCTTGTCTTGTCCTCTTTTTTTTTTTTGTTTTTTGTTTTATTCACAAGATTTGTAATTGTGCATTAGGTTGCTATGGATTTGGACTAGTTCAATTTATTAGTATGATTAGTATTATTATTTTGCAGGAGAAACTTTATCATTGGATTTTGAGATAACAAGAAGAGGGATCAAGAGTGACTACTGTTGATATAGTTTTTTACCTGCAGGTTTTTTAATTCGCATTTCTCTAATAATGCTTCATATGTAAAATTACTACATTTATGTAAAATTGTGATTGAAGTAGTGCTATACTTGTGTTTTGTACCTATGATTTTGATCTTTGTTTTTATTTTTATTTTTATTGTTGGCATTTTAGAACCTCTTGCAATTGTACTACAAAGGTTGTTTTTCCAGTGCATGTTAAACTGAGAACTCTCTTTTACTGTTACATTACCGAATATGTGTCTTTTCCTTATTATAATAATGTCCTTCTTATGCTATAGCATTATGATTTATCAATTTTAATTCGAGGATTATATCTTCTCACATAGTTTTCAGGTTTTGTTATGCAATTTCCATCACAGTACCAGTTGGCTGATTATGTATTGGTATATATTGGCATACATTTTGTTACACATCAAGGTAACTTAATGCAATCCGAGCCAATTTTTGTTGCTTAGTTTGTGTATTGCATCATAAATCTTTGTTGGGTCTTGTCGATATTGCTACATATTTGGAAGTTTGTATTGGTACTTTGACCCATGCTTCAAGTGGTCATATTGATCGAATTGATTAGCAATATCTGAAACTAGTTTCTTTACATTTTCCTCGATTTATTATCTGCTTGCAGTGCTAGTTTGGAAATCAATGTTTCACCGCCTGGCATTGTCTCTTTTTGAAAAGAGTCGTAATCAGGAAAGGTATATTTTACTCTTCTTATTCTGATTCCTCTTCAAGACCACCTCATTATGAGAATTTAATCTTCTATCATTTCATTGGACTAGGCATCATTAGTGAAATTCTTGTGGAAGACAAACTCACTTTTTCATTTTTCATTTTAAATATTCCGACAAGTTTGTGAATTAGCTTTTGCTAAATGTGACATTTTTATTCTACAATATATATATATATATATATATATATATATATATATATAGAGAGAGAGAGAGAGAGAGAGAGAGAGAGAGAGAGAGAGTACTTTTTGTCTTTTTGATTTTATCAGAAATGAAATTAATTAATTTCTTATTTCAAATTATGCAGGGAGCTCCTATGGTTGCTGGGTTAAGACTTGTGCCTAAGATCAAAATCGGCAGCAAAGAAATCATCCCCACTTCCTGGTTGCTTCAAAATTTCAATTTCATGCTCTATTGTAAAAATTTTTTTCTTTCACTTAAATCAGTTTCCTTTACCCCATAAACAATAGTTAAGCCTTTTGTTTTAGCTCTTTTTTTTTCTCTTTACTGCATTCTTGTACATAAATAATAGTGAAGCTTTTTGTTTTAGATCTTTTTTTTTTCCTCTTTTTTGATTATTGTTCTAGACACTCATGTTAAATGAAATTTAAAGTAATGATTCTATATTCAGTTAAGTTTGCTTGGTCTTTAATTATAGTTCTTAATACCATGCATTTGTTGTGCATATATATATATATATATATATATATATATAATTTGCTACAGGTTATATTTAACAGGTTTTGGGGGAAAATATTGATTATAATTGAAAAAAAAATTCATTCATGGCATTATTAATGACGATTACAAACTGTCATGGTTGCGTTTTGAACTATCATGGTTGTGTTTTGAGCTGTCATGTTTTTTTAAAGAAAGATGACGGTTTAAATCTATCATCGTAAATCAAATAAAGATGACGATTCTAAACCATCATTGTAAATCGAAAAAAGATGACACTTTTGAACCGTCATCGTTCTAACATATTAATGATGGTTCAAAATTATCATCTATCTTCCGTCTCAAAGATGACACCGCCCCCAATGACGCTTTTCAAAACCGTCATTAAAATAAAATGATGACAATTCAGAATCGTCATTAATATACTTTTTTCTTGTAGTGAATGATTTCTCAAACAATGCTCAATCAAGAGTTCATTTACTCTATGATCTTGATTGGAAGATTTAACAATAGAGGCTCAAATAAAGTGAAACGAATGATAAAATGAAGTTCAATACTCTCATTGGAATTTTCACAAACATGTAGCATGCATATGTGCGCAATAACCAATTATAACAAGTCATGCAATGGTCATGAATATGATACTACAAGGGTTCAAAAGATGTAGCATTTTCACAAACATGCTGTATGAATATGTGCTCAATAACCAAACATAACAAGTCATACAATGATCATGAATATGAAACTACAAGGGTTCAAAAGATGAGATAGCATTTAAACATCATTTCATAAACAATAAGAGTTCTACAAGTGAGAAAATACCATTTATCTAGAGTTTGGAGAGGAAATCCACCATAGAACTCACATTTGAGGTGTTTAGCAAGCCATCCAAAGAAGTAAAAGCAAGAACTTGAAATGAAAGCTATTTAAGTTACTTGAGAATGAAAATACAAAGTTTAAGTTCTAAATCTAAAGATTACGAATGAAATAAACCAAGAAAAATGATAAACTAACACTAAACTAAGCTAATCATAAGCTAAGAAATGAAGAACAACTAAAATCCTAACCTAAACCTAAGAGAGTAATGGAGGAGCTCTCAAAATGGCTGAAAATGCCTTTAAATAGGCCTCCAATTTGTGCCCTAATGTGCCCTTGAAATCCCCACATTGCCCCTTAACAAATGAGAAATTTACAAGTGAAAAACGCAATTTTCGGGCTTTGGTACTGGTACCACGGGTTGTGGTACCAGTGCAAAATGTTTCTGGGGCTTAAAAACTGATTTTAAATTCTTGGTGCCGGTACCACCAAAAAAGTGGTACCGGTACGACCTCTCAGATTCTCTGAAAATGCCTTAAAATGCCTTGCGAATGCGTCCGACTTCAAATGGTCATATCTCTCTCGTCCGGGGTCGAATTTGGACGTTCTTTATATCATTGGAAAGCTTGAGATGTCTACATTCTAACCATGGTGGTCTCTTTGTCTAATTCAATCTGGAGAGGAACAGTATTTTAAGATTACTCAGATTTGTCAGATTTTGCACTTCTTGACTTCATTTGCCCATATCTCCGACTAAAAGTGATAGTAACAAAAGTTGGAGACCCTTAAATTTTGTTGCAATAACTTTTGATATGAAAATTTTACAAACCATCATATCATTACTCAAGTTGTTTAGAAGTGATTATCATCTCATCTCTTAAATTAAGTGGAATGTTAAGTACTAGCTAAAAGTGATTAATTTAAGAAAAGCTCAGGCAAACGGATCCTAAGAGATAGAGTGAAAATCACTTTTAGACAACTTCAGAAGTAATAGGGCATTCGGATTCGCTATTGATCTGATGCGGGATCAACACCGTTGATCAGCCACTAAATAGACGACAAATAAGCATTTTGAACGATCTAATGGTTGATTTTGAAAACACACATTGGGCTGTCATTTTAAGGCTAAAGAGTGAAACTAACATCGTTAAAATTAAGATGGCTGATGCAAGAAACAAACTCTCTCCTTCACGCCACTTTCCCTTGCGCTCTCTCTCTCGTCACAAACCCCAAACCCCAATTTATGATGTTCTTCTTTAATATGAAGAATTGATATCATCTTCTAACCCCAAATTTGATCTCTCTGTTCTCTCTCATCTAATTAATGTAGCAATCAAGAGAAATCGTATCGACATGGTAAATCAAGAGAAAATTGCACCAATCTCTCTCTTCTCTATCATTAAGGTGATGTTTCAACTTCTAATTGTTAGGACTTTGACATTCATACTTTTCATTTATTAAATAAATTGATAGGGCAAGTTTATTTATTATTATCTTCATTCTTATATGTTTGAATAATAATTATCCATAGATTAAATGTTGAGAAAATAATTACTCAAGAGTTGAGATGAATGAGACTTATATTTCACATAACATTAATCTTAAATATTCCTAGTTGTAGGTTTATCAAATAGGTAATGATAAACCAGTAAAACTAGCACAACTTATATTTGCTCAATGAGAGGATATTGAGTCTCAAATATTTGTGTAGTAATACTAAAGCAAACTTGAGGGTGCTATTGGAGATATGCCCTAAAACCAATCCTAAAGGGCATATCAATTTCATATTATATTAATTAGAAGGTATAAATTGTCTTGTGTGTGTGTATATATATATATATATATATATATATATATATATTTCTCACACACATTTATTCTAAAGAAGTTCCTACTCATAAGTTTACTAAAGTGGACGTTTATAAACCATTAAGTGTAGAGCAAATTTAAACTAGCTCTAATAGGAGGATATGCAGTCTTTCCTATCTGTGTAGTAACACTATAGTTAATCTGTGGGTGCATATTAGAGAATATGTATACTGAACATGATTTGCAAAAATAGTCTTATGGAGTTTAAGTCAAAAAAATATTCTTATGTTACGTCTATTTATTTAGTAATCTTTAGACCTGAGGCACCATAGTTATCTTGTACATAGGTTATTAGAGTTTATGATATCTCATACATCCTTAACCATCAGGGTGTAATTGGTACTTATTGAAAGGAATCGATCGAAATCATGGAATCGCAGCGGAAGAGAAAACAAAACTTTTTAATAATAGTATTCCATCATCGAAAGATTCTAAACAAGAATCGAACAAGCATTGGGATATGAGATTTAATTACAAACAAATAAAATTAATAAAACATAAATTAATCTTACTTGATTCGCCTTTCGATTTGCAATCCTCGACCTCGAACTTCAACGCAATGAAGCCTCCAACGGTATCCACACAAGGGTAAGATTCCCTAAACCCTTCTAGTCTTCCACAACACTTGAGAAAGCTAGAATGGAGAGGGAGAGGAGAGAGAGAATTTCGGCCAAGGGGTTGCTTTTTCCTAGAATGAGTGAAGCACTCATATTTATAAACATTCTCCTCTTTAAGGGATGTTTGGTTACTAGTGCTAGCATGACCAAATATCCTTGAATAGAATAATCCTATTCTTGGTTAATTTTGACTTTTAATTAATTAACCTTTAATTAATCAAAATCAAACTTAACTTAAAGATAGGATTCCCCTCTCTCAAGTTTAAGGAACTCTCTTACCCTCTATTGTGTGTGACCCATTGGGTTCACCCCAACCTAGCAGTGACTAGGGACATCTCCATGTCGCCTAAAATAGAAACTTTCTATTTAAAGGTTTAATTGAAACTATTCCAATTATGCCCTTATTGATAACACTTATCAATAGGCTTTCACTGGTCATGAGTGACGTCTAGCAATGTGTCATGACATGCCCTAGGTTTGGGTGAATAGCATAACTATATGAACCCTTCTTGTTACTTAATCCTTCATCCCCTAATGTCACAGTTAAGATATTTAGGGTATGGATACAAGTCAAAACCCTATCTTAACTTTTTTTTTTGTCATATGTTCTTCAAATTATAATCTCAATAAGATGAACCCTATGAAACTCTTTCATATTTCATCTATCACTCTGGCCAGAGATTCACATTGAGAGTTATATTTAAGAACTGACCCTGACATTCTCTCTCATAACATTGAGAGTGATGATTCCTTATTGACCACTCATATGCCTTCATGCAAGACCTATTAGAGCCAATGAGTGCTGACTACAACCTTATGATCAAGGCTGTATAAAACACTATCAAACCCTAATAACTCAGGCACAAGACATCCATGGTGTCTCAGGTCTTAGGATTACCAAATGGACGTAACATAAGAATATTCCTTTAACTTAATATCCATAGGAATATTCTAGTAGATCATGTTCAGTGTACATATTCTCTAATATGCACCCACAGATTAACCTAAGTGTCTCTACACTGATAGGAAAGACTACCTATCCTCCCATTGGAGTTAGTTTAAATCTGTGCCACTCTTGCCGGTTTAATAAATGTCCTCTTTAATAAACCTATGAGCAGGAACACTTTAAGAATAAATGTATATGAGAAATATGAGTCTTCATATCTCAACAAACTTGAGATACACATTTCTCTTATCATTTATTCATGGACATTATCATATATATATTTAAACATACAAACGATAAGCAGTACCTTCTTATCCTAATATGAAATAGATATGCACTTTAGGATTGGTTTTAGGGCATACCTCTAACACTTATTGGCTCTAGTGAGTTATATATGAAGGTAAATGAGTGTGCAAAAAGGAATCATCACTCCCACTTTGATGAGAGAGAATGTCAGGGTTTGTTCACAAAGACAATTCTCATATTGAATATCTGGCCAGAGTGATAGGTGAACTGTGAAAGAGTTTCATCGGGTTCATCTTATTGAGATTATATTCTGTGGAACATATAACAAGTTATTAAGATAGGGGTTTGACTTATAACCATACCTGATTATCTTAACAGTGACATTAGAGGATGAAGGATTAAGTAACATGAATGGTTCATTTAGTTCTACTATTCACCCATAACTAGAATATGTGAATGGATCATTTAGTTCTACTATTCACCCATAACTAGTGTATGTCATGTTATGTTGCTAGAGGTCACTCATGACTAGTGAAGGCCTAATGATAAAGTGCTATCATTGAGGGCAAAATTGAAATTGTTCAAATTGAACAATAAATAGAAAGTATCTATCTTTGAGACATTGTCCCTGTCCACTACTAGGTTGGGGTGAACTCAATGGGTCACACACACAAAGGGTATAAGCGAGTCTCTTGAATTAAAGATGAAAGGAAATCGATGGTATGGACAGGATTCGCAGCGGAAGACTTGCAACAATAAAAATTTTACAAAAGTTGAATCCATCATCAACCTCCAGAGAGGATTCGATTAAGCATCGAATCATGATTTAACAAAGTAAGAACATAAATAAATAAATTAAATACATACTTACAATACCCTCTTTTGTTTTTGCGATTGACGAACCCGAGCTCCAAAAGTATAAAACCTCCAATGGTATCCACACGAACTCAAGACTCCTTATGCTTCTTGCTCTTGAACAACTCTTGAACAAAGCAATGTGGAGAGGGAGAGGGAAGCAACTCACAGCCAAGTGGTAGCCCCTAGGTCACGGCCACCATGGTGGGTGTGTTGTGATGATAGCCTCCTCTTCATTTTAGGGTTGAATGGGCTTAGTGCTAGCATGCACTCATCCCTATGTATTTATAGGAAAATACTAGGGTTTCTAATTCTTTGCAACTTAGTCCTCCTTAATTAATTATTAATTAAAGAGACTCCTTAAGTTACATAAATTAGAAACTTACCAATCTCCTAACTTAAAGAACTCACTTGTGTCCTATTGTGTGTGACCCATTGGGTTCACCCCAACCTAGCAGTGGATAGAGACATCTCAATGTCTCCTAAATAGAAACTTTCTATTTCAAGGTTTAATTAGAATGATTCCAATTATGCCCTCATTGATAACATTTTCCCAATAGGCTTTCACTGGTCATAAGTTACGTCTAGCAATGTGTCATGACGTGCCCTAAGTTTGGGTGAATAGTAGAACTATGTGAACCCTTCATGTTACTTAATCCTTCATCCTCTAATGTCACTGTTAAGATAATCAGGCATGGTTATTAAGTCAAACTCTATCTTAACAACTTGTTATCTGTTCTACAAAGTATAATCTCAATAAGGTGAACCCGATGAAACTCTTTCTCAATTCACCTATCACTGTGGCCACAGATTTCAATTGAGAACTATATTTGTAAACTAACTCTGACATTCTCTCTCATCAAAGATGAAAGTGATGATTCTTTATTGACCTCTCATCTATCTTCATGCATAACTTATTAGAGCCAATGAGTACCGATTACATCCTTAAGGTTAAGGCTGTACAAGATACTATCAAACCTTAACAACTCAAGCATAAGACAGTTATAGTGTCTCAGGTCTAAAGATTACCAAATTAATGGACGTAACATAAGAATATTCTTTTGACTTAAACTCCATAAGAATATTATGATAGATCATGTTCAGTGTACATATTAACTAATATGCACCCACAGATTAACTATAGTGTCACTACACCGATAGGAAAGACTACCTATCCTCCCACTGGAGCTAGTTTAAATATGTGCTACTCTTAATGGTTTATTAAATATCCACTTTAGTAAACCTATGAGCAGGAACATGTTTAGAATAAGTGTGTATGAGAAATATGAGTCTACATATCTCAACAACTTGAGATACATATTTCTCTTATCATTTATTCATGGACGTCATTATATATATTTAAATATATATACGACAAGTTGTACCTTCAAATTAATATAATATGAAATTGATATGCCCTTTAGGACTGGTTTTAGGACATACCTCTAACAAAAGAGAGAGGAGAATATTCTAATTTATAATTAGCATGAGCCTTATTATTAATTATTAATAATTGAGGGGCTAAATTATAAATATAAAGAGTATTAAATAGAAACCCTAGAGGTTCTCTATAAATACATGATGAAGGGTTAAGCTAGCACTAAGTAATCACTCATCATAAAGAGAATGAGGCATAAAGAAAGGAGAAAAACCCCCTAGGGCCGTGAGCTACTTGGAGGATTTTTCTCTCTCTCTAAACAGTGCTCTCTCTCTCCCTCTCCTAGCTTGTCTCTTCCAAGGGTTGTGAAGGTTTAAGGGTTCTTGAGGTCTTGTGTTCGTGTGGATACCGTTGGAGGCTTCATACACTTTGGAGCTTGGATTCGATTCAAGGTTTTCAACAAAAGACAATCAAGTAAGTATGTTTAAATTGTTTAAATACTTGTTCTTGGTTTATATTCATGATTCTATGCTTGTGTTTGTATCTTGGCTTGGTTTTTGATGAATGGATTCAATTTACAAAAGTTTTATTGTTCGTCTTCCACTTCAAGTCTATTCTATCAAATCCTTTCAGGTGCTTGTTAGAGAACAAAGTACACTGAATGTGATCAACATAAAGTTCACTATATGGAGTTTTATTTACCTATCAAATAGTAACTTACTAGTTACAGTAACATAAGTAATCCTTAGACCTGAGGCATCATAGTTATCTTGTATTTGGGACATTAGGTTTTAATGATACACCTTACATATCCTACCCAAGGTTAATGTAAACATGATTGTATTTATTGCTTCTAATGGCACAAGTATAGAGATAGGTGAATGCACTACAAGGAATCCACCACTATCAAATAAAGAGAGAGAATGTCCTATGTAATCCTTACTTATATAACTCATAGGAATCTCTGGCCAGAGTGAAGTGACTTTGAAAAGAGTTTTCAAAGGGCACTTATGTGAGTTGATATCATAAAATGGTTTACATATAATTAAGTTGATAGTTTGACAGTCATCTATACTATAATAACTTAATTGAGACATTGTGTGTTAACTGAAGGGTTCACTTTATTATTTCACAGTATTCAGCGTATGTCATGATATACTGCTAGGTGTCACTTATGACTAGTAGAAGCCCGAAGAATATAAATTGATATTTATTCTTCATAAGGGAAATTAGAAAGATTTTCTAATTGAACTCAAGTAGAAAGAGTTCTTCTTAGGGACATAATTATTGTCCGAGCCTACTATTGAATACCTGTGAACCCAAAAGGTCACACACCCATAAGCATATGTGTATATTGTTTAAAAGAAAGAAAAGGAAAAATCAAATTTAAAGTAAATTTGATGTCACGTGTATTAAAAGTTAAAACATGGGGCAGTAGTGCAATTATTATATAATTATCACATATAAATTAGGGTTTCTAAACCCTAGGGCCGGCCCCCTTATGTGTGTTCTATTTAATAGGCATATGCTAGCAAATGCGAGATAGAAAAGAGGAACCCTAGGGCCGGCCATACCACTCCTCTCTCCTCTGTCTTTCTCATTGTTCATTCTTCTAAGGTTTTGAAGAAAGAAAATTCAAGGTTTATACACAAGCTTGGTGTGGATACTCTTGGAGGCCGTTCACTTACGTGGCTTGATTCCTATTGAGACTAAAAGGCTATCAAAGTAAGTTCTATAACTATATCTCCAAAGATAGGAAACATTGTGATGCATTAGAAGCATGTTTTGATCATGGCTTAATGTAAATCATTCAACCAAAATTTTTTAAATTTCGCTACGTTCTTGGTTGATTTTCTTTCATTAACCTCTATCTTTTTTCTGTCTGGTAAATCACATATGGTAAATTAAGAGAAAATCGCACTCATCTCTCTTCTCTCTCATCGTGGTGATGTATCATTCTAACCCCAATCTCTCTCATTTCTCGTCTCTCTCTCTTTATCTCTCTCTCTCTCTCTTAAATCTCCTAAGATACAAAACTGATGAAGCAATTAAGAAAGAAGGATTGAAATCCAATGATTACTTTGAGGTCTTTATGTTCTCTCCCTCTTCTCTCCCAGTTCGTATATGTGAGTCAACGACGAGTCTTGAATCACTGTTTGGCTATATATCCCAGTATTGAACTTTGGTCGATGAATCACCGCAAAAGAAATCCTTGAGCTTGGGGACTATTTGGTGGTGCTATATTTGGGGATCGATGAAGCTCGTGAAGATGGAGGAAAGAATATGGGATTTGGGGTTTGCCAAAGCTGCAAAAAAGTAAAGAGAAAAAATCATTAATAAAACACTAGAGAATAAAGAATAGTAAACTAAGTAACTCATTCACTGAAGATGGAGGAAGTGTAGATAAACGAAGTTTTGAGGAGTTAACGTTGGTTTTATGCCCAAAATGATGCCCTATATATTATATGTTTCAATTCTCAACCTTTCGATCATCCTTGTATCCTTCGTGACAGCCATCCAACGGTTGATCAACAGGTGTTGATCCCGTGTCAGATCAACAGCGAATCCAAACACGGTAATAGGATGGTTGGCAAATTTTTCATATTAGAAGTGATTGTAACAAAAGTTAAAAGGCCACAACTTTTGCCACAATCACTTCTACTATGAAAATTTTAATATGTGAAAGAGATATGTGAAGATAGTTATCTAAAAAATGATTTTAGAAAAAGTTATCACAAATAGACCCTAAACTTTCCGCATCTTCTATCTTCCAAACATCTAAAACTCAAGAAACCATACAAAAATTAAAAATTAAAGATTTAAAATTCAAATTTATTTTCTTATCCACATTTTCTTAATAACCAAACAATCCAAAAGCAAGAAGATGAAAAAGAAAAAAACAACTTTAGTATTGTTGTTGCATTTTCTTGTAGTATATATTATAGTAATGATATATGCCACCTAATTTTGTATAGGTATTAGCAAAAAAAAAAAAAAAATTTACTCATTTTTTTTTTGCTAATTTTTTTTTTTTTTTTTTTGGGAAAATTATCCAAAAGTCCCCAATTTTGGAGCTCTAATATATAGACAAAATGTTAATATATAGTAGGGCTCCATTTTAGGAGCTCGCTAATTATTAGGGCCCTCAAAATCTCATAACTGAACCTGAACTCACTGCATTTGATTGGAAGAGTAATTTATTTTTTTCCACTTGGATCCCACTTGATAAATAACAAGGATAAATATTAATTTTAATAATTATCCTTATGAGGTGATGTGGGTAATATTTGAGTGGAAGACTAATTGTTCTCATCCTACCACCCATATATATATATATATATATATATATATATATATATATATATATGAGAAAAGTGACAAGATTTAATTTATCCAATTAGAGACGTACAATTCTAAAATATATACATGGCAGATAATAATATATATGCCAACTCTATGTAACATAGGCCATGCACTTATTTGACTTTAATTAGTCTATACTTATGTGTTCATTTTTTAACACATAGTAAAATTTTAATGTATCATAAATTATTCAAATTGGTGACACCTAGCGAGTTGAAAGGAAATAAATGGAAGTATAGTTGGCACTACTCTACCATGAAATAATCTCACTCTTTAGTATCTAAGGTTAGAGGAGTGGAGATCGATCTTCTGTCTCACTTTTATAATTTTATATACAACTTTCTTATCCCCTCTCACAAAAATCTACTATCTTGAATTTATAAAGTCCGTCGATTTTTGTGAGAGAAAATAAAATAGTTGTACATACAAGTAAGACAGAAGATCTTCGCACAGGTTAGAGCGCGCACAAGTGTAAGGACATCAAGTTAATGTAGCATTTATTTATCTATAAAACATACATCTTGGATGAAGTGTGTGGATTAGAAAGCGTTACGCAATCATAATTTCTTCTTGAACTGATCCATTCTGCCCGTAAGGAGTGTGCCCTATAAACAACGAATTAATTAATCAAATTAGTCAGAATTAATTAATCAAATTAGTCAAACATTGGGCTTTCCAATTAAGTTAATTTGGACACCTATATAATTATAGTTTAAGCAAATTAATCCTAACTCGGCCATTGCTTACAGCTGAACCTGCGTGACCAAAAATTTTGAGGAAGGAGATGGATCATATCCAGTGCATTTACGTTCGAGCAGCATCCAAGAAATGCGTGAGAACCTCATAAGCCCCCCGTCAGGAGTTGTTGCCATGTTTCATGCAAAAGTAGAGTTTTTTTTTAAAATGACCTTTTAAAAAAAAAAATATACCATAGTAACCTCAATTCAAAAATATATATCATAGTGACCCTCTGACTTGGTCAAAAGGCATAAACCACTGTTAGAAATAGCGGTTCTTTGGGAAATACATAAACCGCTGTTTCAAACAGCGGTTCTATATTGTGCTCTCAGTTCAACAGACCTGCACGAAGTGGGTCTTCTTGTATAACAATATTTTCAAATTTTCTCAGGTGAATTTTCCAAAAATTAAGTCTTTATATAATCAATTTCAATAAAACATATGCAAAGACAAACTATTTAAATCAAATTGCAAAAAAATTAATATTAAGAAAAATTAACAGTTTAACACCTGACATGGAAACCCTGTTAACTTGTAAACTTGAAGAATGTGAATGCAGGATGAAAGAAACCCAAGAATTTCAACAAGAGAAGAACATAAAACGCTAATTTAAAAACAAATAGAAAAATAAAACAAGATTTATGCTATTTAAGAAAACAGCTAAAAGCCGCATTAATGGAGAAGAATGGAATACAGGGAGTCTGGAATGAAACAAATGCACATGGATGTGCATGCCGTTTGGGAATATAGAATCAGAAATTTCCGTTTGGTTTTCGGAAATAATGAAAAGAAATAAAAGAAGAGATGAATTTTCTTTAAAAGGTCTTCCTTTCTTAAGCATTTTCTTTCTATTTCCTTAATTTTCCCAAGAACCAAACAGAGGGATATGTACTAACGAAGGAAAATCAAGAACAGAGAGAAATTAAAGAGGCGACCCAAGAACTGTCTCAGCATAACATTCAGAGAGAAATTAAAGAGGCAAATCAAAGCAAATAAATCAAAACCCACCATAGATTTCTCCAAACAACGAGAAACCCATTTACAAAAACTAAGCTGGACGATGAAAGATGCGAAATTTTTCAGTTCTATGCTACGAACTCACCTCTTTGGCTTCACGGGAAGCGTTAGAAGGATGAGAAAATGACCGCATGAGACAAGCTGATTCCCCCATCTCTTTGCACTAGAGAGAGAAAGAGAGAAAGAAGAACAAAAACCCCCACTCTAAACCCTTTTGCTCTTCCCCTTCTTTTGGTTGATGCTGGATACCAGTGGTGGTGACTCTTCTTATTCTCTCTTCCTCAGCATCTCTCTCTGAAAACCATTCAAGATTCTTAACACAGTTTCACTTTGAAATTTGAATCACACTCAATGGGTCCATTTCATGGCCAGCTTGAACTAAAAGCCGCATGGTCGGAGAAGACGGCGACCTCGTCGAAGAAGATGGCGGGTATGGTCGGAGAGACGGCGGGCTCGTCGGAGAAGCTTGAATTTTTCGTCGGAGGAGATTTGGGACCACAGCAGCTGTCGTAGAGCGAGGGAACCACTTACCCCTTTTTTACTTTTTTACTTAAGCATAAACCGCTGTTTGAAACAGCGGTTTATTGGATTTGACCGGGTCAGAGGGTCACTCTTATATATATATTTTTCAGAAGGTCACTATGGTATTTTTTTTTTTTTTATACGGTCAGGGAAAAAAACTCGCAAAGTAACATTCTAGGGAGAGAAAGATATAATGATCGATACACGTGTATTTAATTATTTATTTCATTTAATGAGAGAAAGTCAAAGGGGAGGAGAGAGAGAGCGCCCGCATTTTAACACCGACGCTTCGTCCGATATGTGCCCTGCCCTCTTTGCATTAATTAATTCAGCAAAAGTTCCCAACTTGGAGCCTTTCTTCTTCCAAAATCTTGGAAAAAGTCCTATTTAATAGACTCAGCTCTACCCCCCTTTCTCTCTCTAAAATTCCGTGTGTTGACCTTCTCGTTTCTTATCTTTCCTTGTATAAAACCCTACCCTTTCTTACAACCCTCATCTTCTCTCAAATCTTCAGCCTCTCTTTTTGATCTCTTTAATCTCTCTCTACCATTACAATTCAAAATGGATGAAATTGAAGTTCCTTGTCATTTTCTCTGTCCCATTTCATTGCAACTAATGAGAGATCCTGTCACCATATCCACAGGGATAACGTATGATCGAGAAAATATAGAGAAATGGTTATTTTCATGCAACAACAATACTTGCCCCGCCACCAAACAAGTCTTGTTCAATACAGATCTAACTCCCAATCACACACTTCGACGATTGATTCAATCATGGTGCACCCTCAATGCTTCCCACGGCATTGAACGGATTCCGACGCCAAAGCCACCTGTCGACAAATCCCAGATCCTCAAGCTCCTCCATGATGCTGACAAGTGTCCCCAAATGCAGCTCAAATGCCTCAACAGACTTAAATCAATTACTTTCACAAGCTCAAGGAATAAAAGGTATTTGGAGGATGCTGGCGCAGTTGAATTCTTGGCTTCAATAGTGAAAAAAGAGGAAGGTAATAATGACTTCACAAAGGCAACTGATGAAGCAATAAGCATTCTTTATCATCTAGAAATATCTGACAATGGGCTTAAGAATCTCACAAGGAATATTAATGGTGGTGATTTTGTAAAGTCCTTGGTGCATATATTAAAATGTGGGAAGGACCAATCTAAAGCTTATGCAACGGTACTATTGAAATCGATATTTGAGATGGCGGATCCGATCCAATTGATTAATGTTCAACATGAATTATTTGTTGGGATAGTGCAGATTTTGCATGATAACATCTCTCAAATTGCTTCTAAATCTGCATTGAAGCTTCTTATGGAGCTTTCACCGTGGGGGAGAAACCGAATCAAGGCCGTTGAAGCTAATGCAGTGCAAATCTTGGTCGAGCTTCTTCTTGACACATCGGATAAGAGAATTTGTGAACTTGTACTAGCTGTTTTGGATCGATTATGCAGTTGTGCCGAAGGGCGAGCTGAGTTGGTAAAGCATGGAGCTGGGTTAGCCGTCGTATCGAAGAAAATACTTAGGGTTTCTCATGTGGCAAGTGATAGGGCAGTGAAGATATTGTGTTCAATTGCTAGGTTTTCAGCAACTTCTAGGGTTCTTCAGGAAATGTTGCAAGTGGGTGTTGTTTCAAAGTTGTGTTTGGTGCTTCAAGTGGATATTAGTCATAAGACTAAGGAGAGAAGTAAGGAGATCCTCAAATTGCACTCTAGGGTTTGGAAGAATTCTTCTTGTATTCCTCCTCATCTTTTGTCTTCTTATCCATCTTCTTGAGATAGAGAAGCTATTTTTGTGTACATAATTGTCCATTGCAAAGAAAAGCTTGCCTATCATAATTGAATGGGTAGCAGATACACATTGTCATGAATATTGATTGAAAGTGTTCAAAAAAATAGAAATTTTTGTCAATTGAAGAAGTTTTCCTAATATTTTGGAAACTCGATCATATTTCTTAATTGTTCATTAATTACCAGATCTTGTTTGCTGTCTGAAAAAAGAAAATGCTATTTTTCATACCTCCTTAATTTAACTTTCTCATATGATGTGGGATGCAGATTCATGTGATGCCATGTGATTAAGAGTGAGTGAGTGAGTTGTGATAATTAATTGGGATTTCAAAATAGTTTGGATCTAAATAATTGAATCCTTTTTTAATATGTTATTAATTATTTTTTGTTACCTTCTAAATTTAATTTGTTACATTTGAACAGTATAGATCCATCAATCTTGGCCATTACTTTTAAAACATGTCTACTGGAGAAGATCTTTGCCCAACAATATTAACTAAGGGTTTGCAAGAATAGTCAATGATTTCGAAATATATTATGCAAACAGTTAGTATGATTAATTTGGATTTTATCAGCCAATGGAAATGGATTGAGGCTAATTAAATCTTTACATGAACCGCAAAGCCAAATTCTAGCTATGTGGGTTGGAATTTGAAGTGGTCATATAATTAGATATTATGCAAAATTAAAGTCGAAATAACATAGACATACTTGTGATCTTATTAGGGTTCATCTCTAGAGTTGGTTTTATTTTGGTAGTTGCTTGCAGGCACTATATATGAAGCATGCAAATGTAATTTAATCTAATGTGAAAAAGAAAAATTGAAAAAATCTGGGTTGAGCTAGGTTGAACCTAGTATGAAGACAAATTCAATCCAACAAAGTTCTGTTTTAATTCTTTTATATTTTATTTGTTTAGAAAATTTGGCTTTTTCTTATTAAATGGAAAATATTACAAGAATTTCAATGGCATTTGTTTGATTTACTGTCACAAATTCAGTGTTTTATAAGATTAATTTGGTTAAGAATAGAGACATTTAATTCCAAAATTTAGAAAAATTTGGACAATAAATTAAATTGTTTGTGTATATATATATAGTCTCGAATTAACTAGCCATCATATACTTATATATGTTATGTAAGAATGAATAGATCATTATAGGATACATATTTTGAGAAACTAGTCGTTGGATTAGATATTCTGCATATGGATGTCATGCATACCAAAAATCACGATGATACAATACAAACATCTCAAAATATATATAGATAAAAAATTATGACTGTTGAAAACTGTCACAATTTTTTTTAACGACATTTCCTAGAAACCAATGGTTAGATCACTGTATTTTTGGTATGCATGACATACAAAAGTATAGTATCTAATCCAACGATCAGTTTTTCGAAATATCTATTCCATATTTATCTACTAACTTCGTACTTACATAAACTTATATAAGCATATGATGACTTAATCATTTATATATATTGTTTTTTTTTTTTTTTGGGTTATGAAAAAATTGAAAAGGTGGCCTAAAATTCATGAGATTGAACTAGTGTAGATCGAACTCCCAGCTGAGATAACATATATATAATTGATCTTGGTGCTTAAAACTCATAAAGCTGAATTTGTGAAATCAAATTAAATTAGTGTACGTACAAGACCTAGAATGCAGAATTGTTCAATAGAAGGATTGGGTGGCTATGCTTCCATGCACGTCTCATTATTTCTAGTTGAGCTAGTGACAAAGGCAAGTGGCCGGGCAACCATATATATATATATATATGATTGTCTAGCTAATATGGTCCGGTATCAATCGCTGCCATATATATATATATATAGATTAATTGAGAGAGAGAGAATGAAGTGGTCTTTGTTCGAATTAACCGCGGGATCAATTCAAAACTGAGCCGCTTGGTCCAATCGATCTCCTTAATATATAGTCCAATGGAGGAAAAGTTAAAAGGCAACGGTCAAATCTAATAAAAAAAAAAAAAAAAAAGGTGCATGATCGAATCTTCTAGCTATACATAATTAATTATAATTGAAGATGATGGTTAAGTCCTTTTAGGAACATGGAGGATTTCAATGAAATTCAGCCCAACCATGACTTTAATTTACTCATTCTTTTTATCTTTTATTATTATTATTTTTGTGATATTTTTTTATAATAATTTCCAGAACTTTTTGATTGGAAGGACCCGGCCTCTAAGTTCTCACCAGATGCCGGCCTGTAAAAATTTATTGGGTAGCTTTAAATTCTCACCAGATGCCGGCCGGTCAACAGATTAAGTGGACCATTTCAGCCCTCTATAACTTATTCAATTAATGGACCGCCCTCCAAAGCGATGGGAGTGGTCCGTCTCCCGTAAAATATTGTCATGTAATTTCATTTAACTATACTCTAAATGCGCACAAAAGATTCTATCCATATATATGAATATGAAGTTCATAGATAATTGTGTGATTAACATTTTGAAAAACTGATCATTGAATTAGGTAATGTACTTATACATGTTATGAATGTGAAAAATCAAAACAATTCTGATGATGTCAAAAAGAGGTAAAAGAGGTATGATGAGATTAACTTGATGGATTGGTCTGTTTGATTGATGGGTGAGTTTCTTACACCGGTGGGGTGTTTTACCTACAAAACTCCGACGTTCAAGTCAGTGAAGAGCGAATGTAAGAGGAATGTATTTGTTAGGGGTTTTTCACATACCTCTCTATGTGATGCAACTTCCCCTTTTATAGGGTGATTATCATTGGATTAGATAATGTACTTATACATGTTATGAATGTGAAAAATCAAAACGATCCAACGGTCAATTTTTCAAATTTTCATTGAGAGAGACTGCGACAATTTTCAACAGTCACAATTTTTCATAACTATATTTTGAAATTCTGTCATTGGATGACTGTGATTTTTGGCATACATGACATCCAAAAGTACATTATCTAATTAATCCAACGATTAAATTTTCAAAATATGCATCCTACTATTATTTATGGGTTTCTGGCTTACATAACTTATGTAGGCATATGCTGACTAGATTGAGATCGGAATACACACTGTATGTGTATATAAAATAATAAATATAAAAAAAATAAAAAATAAAGAATAAGCTTTGTGCATCTTAAACCAAAAAAAGAAAAGGTTTAAGAAGAATAAAAAGTGTTGCTGCATGGACGGAAACACAATGATCTCAAATAGCTATTGGCAATTAATGTGGTATTGTCACAAAAGTATAATTAGTAAAAAAGTACGTACGTACAAAATGCACATGATGAAAAAATTCATAAGATATTCATTTTTTAGGTATTTTTGATCAAAGAATTTACCGGCATCTTGAATATACGTCTTTAAAGTATCTTGTAGTTTAGTAGATGAATTGAAGAAAATAAAAGAAGCTCGCAATTCGATCCATCCACATATACTTATAGATCTAAAGTAATATAATATATGTGTTAAAAAATTACTTAATATTCTGGAAAGGTGCATTGGTTCAATGTAGAAAAATCATGAAAATGTGTTTTAGGGAGCCGTGAATTTGAAATTCGTGTGAACCAATGGGAGAAGAGTATTTTGATTTTTTTTAATTAAATAAATATATATAAAAATTAAAAATTGCTTTCACTTTTATATAGTAGTATGATATGTGTTATTGTCAATATAATGTCTAGATATTTGACATGATATTTTACGTTAGTTGCTATATATATTATTTGGTAATGGGGGAAATTGTTAAAATTTTGATCTGGCCCAATGTTTATAAAAAAGAAACGTTGGTCCTCTTGGATTAGGGCATGAGGCTTGGTACCATCCAAATTGGTAAATATTGGATCTAGTTTATTTTTGGAAAAATTATCCAAAAGTACAATTTTGAATTCTTTTTTACCCAAAAATCACATCATCTTTTCACTTTACCCAAAAGTCTAAATTTATGTTTATTTTTTATTTATTTATTTTTAACCCAAATGTCCAAGCACTTCAAAAAAATTGAACAATGCATTAGTTTTTCAAGCACTTTCAAAAAACTGATCGATGCATCAATTTTCTGCAAAATAATTAGTTTTCGCAAAATCAAAGAACAAACTAATGCGTTTCTCATTAAAAAGAATTTTTTGATAAAGTAAAAGATGGTGGAATTTTTGAATAAACAAAAACCTGTAAATAGCACCTATCAGTAAACACCCCTTTATATTTCATAGACCTGTGCAAGGAATCTTCCACGCCTCTTGCAAAAGTCACACACTCACACAGAGGTGGCAACTCTAGGTACATTGGATATTTTAGCCCATAAATTGACAATAGCAGCCAGGATGATTATACTAGGGGGCTCAAATCGGTCCAGAATCCTTAAATTCATACTTTATTATGGAAACCATATGAGACCAAAAATCAGTGGGCTTCTAGCCCATTCAACTGTTAGATGATTTGTTTTCTTTTCTTCTTTTTAATTGGTACGAAATCATGCACTTAGTTGGTTCCTGTGTTACAGGATGATGCTGCCTCGGCTTTGTAATTTTCTTTTAAATGTCTAATCAATATATATATATATATATATATATATATATATATATATAGACTTTCTCTAGTGAGCATTTGCTCACTTTAACTAAAGTGAGCAAATAACAGGAACCCTTGGATTCTCATTCACTTAATGGAAAATTCATCTCAAGATGGGAATC
>JAESVK010000432.1:27232-63802 GCA_017140935.1 Hamamelis virginiana | reverse complement strand
TATATATATATATATATATTTGTGCCACATGATATACATTAGTAAGGTTAGTAGTTAGCTGTTAGCCTGTTAATGGAAAGAGGAACAATAAATGGGCCAAAAACTTCATTCATCATGGATGGAACCTAGAACTTCCTCATCCCATAAGGGGCTGTTTGGTAAACTTAACAATCTGGCCAGTTGAAAATATGTTTGTCTGATTTTTATTCAGTACTATTTGGTAAGTGTCTTTTTTTCTATAAATCGGTTCAATTATGTTAAGAAAATAAAGTATAAATACAGTTTATTTCAAACCAATTGTAAGTTGGTTTACATAAAAACCATATAAGAAAAAGTGATCAGAACTGGCCAGACCCAGTTTTCAAAGTTCCCAAACAGGCTCGGAAGAGACATGAACTGACCCAAAATTCATGTTCAATCAATATTTATAATAAGTGGGGCAATTTGGAACTCCTTTTTTTTTTTTTTCTTTAAGTTTATAAAAAGAGGAAAAATATCACTTAATTTACAAGATTGGTGGTAATTTAGTGATTTAAACTGGCACATTCATGTTACAAAAACTGATGGTCCAAAATGCAAGTAATGAATGTTTTCAAATTAACCTGGTAAGTTAATAACTAAAAAGAAATTGATATTGAAATTATGAATAATTTATATCACCATTGACTCGTAATGTAAATACCAATGGACCCAAATGCTGAAATGGACAGGGACTAGTCTTCGAATGACTAGGGAGTAGGGACTTGACCCAAATACTGAAATGGACCTCATTTTACTTTTTTTTTTTTTTTTTTTTTTTTTTATAAGAAATCATACATTGGTAATTTGAAAAAAGTAATTCTAAATTTTTTACTACAAAATTAAATATTGCAAATTTTTAAAAAAGAAAAAATAAAGTAAATAGGTGATATAAAAATTCATTTTTATTAGGCTATACCCATGATCCAATTAAAGAAATAGGTGATTTATATTGCATATATGAGTGACATCAAAGAATTAGAAGGACTAATATTTAATTAGGAGACTCAAAATTAAGCATGTTAATTGAAATTAATCAACCTTAAATGTATCAATCTATTTATGTATGATGAAGCCGATAATGTGGCTGATGCTAATGCAAATGTTGGTCTTCGAACAGGAAGAGACAAGCTAGGTTGGGCATGTAGAAATGCCCAACCATGCCTTCTTTGACCATGAATTCAATAAATTTTTATTTATTAATTTTTTTTAATTCAAAGCAAAACAACAAAAGTAGTGGAAAGTAAAATTGGATGTAGGCAAATATGCAAGTCTGAAGATGGAATTAATGTGGTGATCATCCATTTGCTGAGTCAAATTTAAAAGGTTGAATGAAGATGGAATATCTCTATCTAAAGTTGCCCAAACTTTGAGCCAAACAAGGAATAGCAGCCGAGACAGAGACAGAGAACACAATCAATTAAGTCAAGAAAATGGCTGTTAGCCTGTATTTTATTTTATTTTTTCTAGCCAAACGATAACAAATGGGTCGGGTCAATTTTCATCCATTAGAAATATAACACATAAACTCATCACATAATGAGAAAGATATAAATCATTGAACCAAAACTTATGTTTAGGATGTGACAGCATGCTTAATGCAAAGAGCGTTTGACTGTTGAATGGTACTACTTTCATAGCAAATATTTAAAATCAATTCAAACACCCGGCCTTTACTTATATATACGAATCAGTATTAAGTAATATATATACTGATGAAATTTCTCTATCTACATTTTACTTTTTCAAATTAATCACGCATCATATCTCTCTCTTTCTACAACTTGACGGGAGAGAAGCCTAATTTCAGACGCACCCTGTTCTACAAGTCGATCTCTTGGTCCAACTTAACTACAAGTAGAAGCTGCCAAGTATACATATGTATCTTTCAAACCACAGACAAACAACACAATCAAGTCAACAAAATCAAACATTTTCATGCTGAGATCGATCTCCATCTCCTTCAGCTTAGCTAGATACGAAGTGGTGCCTTTCGTAGGATCATTTGTAGAATAAATTTTGAAAATCAATCGCTGGGATTAGATACCCCTCATATGTATAGTATGCCGTGCCTGAAAAAAAAATCTCAATGATACAACAATCGGTTTCTAAAAAACTCAATTCGAAAAAAAAAAAAAGAAAAAATAATGATATTTTGAAGAACAAATTAAAAAGCTAGTAACAGTTTTTCACAATTTCACTTTTCAAAAACGACAGTTGGATCACTATGATTTTTGGCAAACATAACATATATAAGAGGAGTACGTATCTAATCCAACGATAAGTTTTTCATAACTTATTTTGCAATTGACTCTACGGATATCACCTGACACAATTTTACGTGGGTGCACCTTATATATACTAACATCTCACACTATATAGATATACTTTCCATGTGTGTGTGGTTAAAAAAATTTATAAAGACTATTAATAGGGAAGAAAATAAAAGGGAGTTGCAGCACTTGTGGAATTAATACGAGGAGGCTGACAGTAAGGTGATAGGATTCCAAAAGAAAAAGGACTTTTGACGTAAGTCATAGTATAGCAATCTCAACCAAAAAAAAATTATTAAAATCGAAAGTCGATCGATCATATTATTAATTAGAAACAAAAAGCATAGTTTCTTTCTTAATTAAGCAAACGATTGAGCCATTAATTAATAGAAAATTACTTTCTTTCTTAATGCTGTTTCATTGGCCGGAACATAACCATGCATCTTCCCATACCCTCAACAAACCACGCATGCTTGATCCATGTCAATGAAAGATCGCTGCCATTTTTGTTATTTTTTGAAGAGTTCACGATCTGTATCTCCAAGCAACTTCAATGATTATCAAGTAATTAATTAATTGCAGTGTCTGTTGCTCTAAAAGCACTTTTTGAGCACAGATACAATTTTAATATTGATGGGTGAACTGAATGATAATCTCGTCTCATATTCGAGCAAGTTACATTTTTGGAAAACTGACCGTTGGATTAGATATTCCTATAATATGTCATACCTGCCAAAAATCATAGTGATCCAACGGTTGGTTTTTGAGAAAACAGACTCCTAAAAAATGTTAACATTTTAAAAAACAAAAAAGTCATAGTTTTTTAAAGTAGCATTTTTCAAAAACCAACCGTTGGATCACTGTAATTTTTGGTAGACATGACATACATGATAGGAGTATCTAATCCAATGGTCGGTTTTTCAAAATTTCATCGTAAGTGGCTCTACGAGAGGGCATCTGATGCATCAAGATGCATCAGGTGCACCTGATATTAGAAGTTCTATATATATATATATATACACATTTTACTTTTAAAATCATGCATCTCTCTTTCTACAATTTGACTGGCCGGTGTACGTACTTGATGGAGAGAAGCCTAATTGCATACGCACGCTGTTTTACAAGTCTCTTGGTCCAACTTAACTAGCTAGGAGTAGTAGAAGCTGCCAAGTATCTTTCAAGCAACGCAATCAAGTCGAGAATATAGCGGTTGAGCAGCAGAGCTATCTTCTCACCACTTTAATTCAATTTCTCCCCAAATTGTCTCATCTCACCCACCTCTTGCTTACTAAGGGTTGTTAGACCGTCTTTTTTCAAAGACTAATGTGGCCCACATGCCACATCTCCCCCATTTGGTTAACCCATTAATTATTGGATAATTATCATAATAACAATCACTTATATATGCTTAGACTTTTAGTGATAATGATATGGTACATCTCATATACCATACTGATCATGAATCATATTTGCTAACACATAAATCATGAACTATAAGCCCATAATGATCGGTATGGTATATGAGATGTAATATATATATATATATATATATATATTAGGGTAATATCATAATCCTTTTAGTGTTTATAAATGGTAAACTTCTTATATATGCTTAGATTTTTAGTGATAATGATGGTACATTTCATATACCATACGGATCATTATGGGCTAATAATTCATGATTTATGTTAGCATATATATATATATATATATATATATATATATATATATATATATGGTAATTGGTGATAGAAAAATATAAAGTTTTCATGGCCATATTTATTCTGGCTGTAATTTCTTATTGTTATTATTCATTTAGAACATTTGTAGTAGGATTTATGGATTGTAATATTTAAGCAAAAATTTTATTGGCATTTGATGTAAAAGGCCATGAAATATTTGTTATTTTTCTTAGCAATTATTTAGATACATGTGTTCTAGTTTGATAATTTTGGCATGCTTATGATTTGTATCGCATTATTGGGATTTTGTGATTGTGGTAAATTTTGGACTCAACCTATTAGCATGTAGTGATATTTTATTCATATTAAGAATAATGATGCCATCCTAAATGACATCAAAGTATCTTAGAAGTGGCCAAAGCATTTTAAGATATGATAATGTGTAGTTTATAATTTTTAATTTCTTTGATAAATTTAAACCACATTAAGAATAATGATTTTATATCATATGGTAAATAATGACATCATAAATTGTAATTATTTTATAGAAAATTATTGCCCGGCCCCATAAGGAGGTGGTCAATTTTTATGAGATAATTGGAATAAGATAGAATTAGGCAACAAGAGGAGTGAATTCCTAGGCCCACAAGAATGGGTTCCTTTCATATTGGTGTCAAATTCATTGGTCTTATTATAAAGTATTAGCAAGTCTAATGCTTGATGCGACCTCGGCCCACAGGAAGGTTTAGATTTTGCTAGTGAATTATAATATTGGTTGGATTCACAATTAAGTTTTATATTTCATAGCATTAATGTGAGTTTGTATGGTTTATTTACAGTTATTCCTACTTCTTTTGTTGATAATGAATCTTCTTGTATTCCAATATTGAATGATGATAATTTTTCGAACCGGAAAGAAAGAAATCTTCTCATATTGGGGGTGTATGGACCTTGATTTAGCACATCGTGTGGATGAACCACCTGTTCCCACGGAATCAAATATGCTAACTAAAAGGGCTTCTTATGAGCAGTGGGAGCGATCTAATCGATTAAGTCCCATGTCAGTAAAAGTATTAATTCGGGGTTCTATACCACAATGTGAAAAAGTAAAAGAATTCCTGCAAGCTGTTGATGAACAGTTTATAAGTTCAGACAAGGCACTAACCAGTACTCTTATGGGTAAGCTGTCATCCATGAAGCACGATAGTACTAAAGGGGTGCGTGAGCACATTATGGAAATGAGGGACATTACTACTAAACTAAAGTCTTTAGATGTTGGGATCTCAGAGTCATTTCTTGTCCATTTCATACTTAACACCCTGCTTATTGAATACGAGTCATTTAAGATTTCTTATAACACACATAAAGATATATGGATAATTAATAATGAACTTCTGACCATGTGTGTTCAAGAGGAAAGGAGATTGAAGCATGAGAAACTAAGAGTACGTGCCCATCTAGTGACTTGTGGAAAACGACATGGAGGAAAGAAAAAGAGTGCTCCCTAATGGAAGAGGGATAAAAGTGTGTCAATGAAGCGAACTGACAATAAAGCTGATCACAAATACTTCTTCTGCAAGAAAAATGGACACATAAAGAAATATTGCCCCAAATATAAGGCATGGCTCGAGAAGAAATGTATATTGCAATTCTTTTGTGTGTTATGAATCCAATCTTGTTAATACTCATTATAACAATTAGTGGATTAATTCTGGTTCTACAATTCAAATTGCCACTATCATGCAGGGCTTTCTCAACCACAGGAAACCAACAGACAGTGAACAATGCATTTATTATGGAAACCGGATACATTTACATGTGGAAGCCGAAGGAATTTTAGATTAGTCTTAGAGTCCGGTTTTATCCATGACCTAGAGAAGACTTTTTACATTTCATTATTTTCTAAAAATTTAGTTTATATTTCCAGACTTATACCTTCGGGTTTTAGTTTTAACTTTATTGGCTCTACTTTTAATCTTATTAGTGACTCTACCCCTGTGGGTAATGGTACTTTAATTGATGGTTTGTTTAAACTTAATTTGGACCCTAGTTATGAGAATAGCCTCTTGACTTTGCATGATAGTATTGGCATAAAAAGTGGTGTTATTAATGAAACGCCATCTATGTTATGGCATTGGAGATTGTGGCACATCTCTATTCGGAGAATTAAAAGATTGGTTAATGATGGAGTCCTAAAGGATATAGACTTCTTTGATTTTGGAATTAACTTGTATCGATTGCATTAAGGGAAAGCAAACTAACAAGTTTAATAAAGGAGCTAAGAGAAGTATTGAGACTCTTGGAATCATACACACAGATATATGAGACCATCTCCTACACTTTGTCAGAATGGTCAAAGATATTTTATCTCATTCATTGATGACCATACACGATACATGTCTCTATCTTTTATTTGAGAAATTTGAAGCACTTGATGCTTTCAAGACACATAAGGCAGAAATAGAGAAACAATCTGAAAAAGAAATTAAAATCATAAGATCTGATAGGGGTGGGCAATATTATGGGAGGTTCACAGAAAAAGGTCAAAGGCCAAGTCCATTTGCACTGTTTCTTGAGAAACAGAGAATAGTTGCTCAGTATATACTATTTGGCTTACCAGATCAAAATGGAGTAGCTGAAAAGCATAAACGTACCCTTATGGATATGGTTAGAAGTATGCTTAGTAACTCAAACTTGCATTTATCCTTGTGACGTGAAGCCTTAAAAACTGCAGTATATATCCTAAATAGGTTCCATCTAAGATCGTTCCTAAAACACTTTTTGAGTTATGGAATGGATGGAAACCAAGTTTAGGTCATTTACACATTTGGGGTTGTCAAGTTAAGGTTAGGGTGTATAATCCACATGAGAAAAAGTTGGACCCAAGAACAGCTAATGGATATTTTTTTGGCTGTGCAGAAAGGTGTAAGGGTTTTAAATTTTATTGTCCTTCACATAGACCTACCATCGTTGAGGCCAGAAATGCTAGGTTTCTTGAGGGTAGCAATATCAGTGGAAGTGAACATCATCGAATAATAGAATTTGAGGAAGTACAGGTTCCAGTTATACCAACAGTACATGAAGAGCCATTGAATGTTCTTCAAGGCAATCCTTGTGATATTCCTGAAGAACATAACAGACATGTAACACCCCAACCTGACTATTGTACCGACCATCCTAGGTGGGTCGACACGTGTCAAGATGAAGATACAACATGTACTACTCATTCATATTTCCATACTCAGGATAATAAGAAGTGCTTTTATAATAATATGAAATGATATGTCCTAGTACATTCATGCCCAAGTTCGAATAGTATAAATGGAAATAAAGGATAATGTACCATACTTAATGCCAACAACCCTGGCATATAGGATAAAGATAAATAGGGAAAATAGCCGAGAGTATTACAACTCAAATGCAATCTAAGCAGACCGATGCAGGACAGCCTATAACACAGCTAACCCCAATACAATATGCGTAGAAGATCCTACTGCTGGACCTCTACTAGGAACCTGAGAACCTGCTGCATAAAACACAGCATGAGCTTGGAATGCCCAGAAAGAATATAACCTCAACCAACAGTAATAATATTGATACAAGGAACATTTTAAATAAGCAGTTTATATTTAGTTCATAAATTTACATGAGAATATGGTGCGAGATTAGCTCAGTTATAAACACAGTATAAGGTCCATAATTTTGAAGATCAAGCTCAAGTATGTGTATCAAAATGTTGTTCTTAGGCAAGTAAGCCCCCGGCACAACGATAGCCAAAAATATTACGCTATTCTCAAGCTATTAAGCTTCCGGTGCAGCGATAGCACGAAATTACGTTGTTCTCAGGCTAATAAGCCTCCGTTACAACGGTAGCACGAAAGTCACGTTGTTCTCAGGCAAATAAGCCTCCAACACAACAGTAGCACGAATAAGAATATAAACATGATAGCTATGCGTAATATAAATCATTATCGAGTGGGCATGTAAAATGGTACAAAGTATATTTTAAATCAACTTCCAAAGCGAGCATGTAAAGTTATAACATAAGACATATAAATACATTAAGCATCGACTCATAATTTATTATATTCATCCTTCAAAACAGGCATGAAGTAGTTAAATCATATGCCATCACATGTGTTCGCAAAACAGTTGTAAATACATCACACCAAAGGTATAATCAAGTATGTTCCACGTATCATATTTGTTTCATAAGACTTTCTAGCACATCATGCTATATAAAATCATATATTATCATTGTTAGAGAGGTATAGAATCCTACCTTAACCGGGCAAGTGAAATCCTAGCGGTGTCCTATTGGGGATGCACTCTAACTTGCAAAGGGATAGTCGTCTAAATCCTCGTCTAAGCAAACAAACCCAAAAACTAGAAACAAGACTTCAAGAGCTTTTCGTACATATAAAGTATATTCAAATCGGAGTCTTTATGTAAAAGTTATAAGGAAAGGAAGAAACAAGGAGAAAAGAGAGGGAAATGGATTTCTACAATCAAACAATCGATTGTTAGGACAAACAGTCGACTGTCTCAGCTAAGAATATTTGAGTTTAGCTGCTGTCTCAGACAGCCGACCAAACAGTCGACTGTTTAGCTAGGTGAGCTACTACTTCCTTTTTTTGATGAATCCATCTTCTTCACTGTGTATTCTAGCATCAATTATTTTTACCATGCAATGAGGAGATGATGGTGTTTTCTATTTATAAGAAATTCTGAAACTACCTTCATTAAAAATTTATAAGTATCTGTCACCTCTAATTATTAATAGCATTAACCTCACCAAACCCATCAGCTATTTGGCTATGACTCACTGATTTCAGCTCTCTCTCGTCAAATATCTATTGAATCAAATATAATATAAATCATATACTGCCATTTACACTACACAATATAGAAAAACATAAAATATGGCCATATAAACAAACTAGCCAATTCTATATATTAAATTTTTAATTTAAAAAATATATATATATATGTTTTGTAATGTAAAATTTATCGGTTGAAATATCGCCTCACGGAGATTATGATAATTTAGTTAGCGATTTTTAGAGAAGTGAAGATACATCTTGTACGAGTAGATCATAAATTTCATAAATCCATAAGTTGCAATGCACTATAAATTAATTTGCATTGGGCGTTACCATTACCATTAATTACACATAAAATTTACGCACAGAAAACAAGTTCAACATTGAATTATATAATGAATAAGCTGAGTAGCTCATTACCTTACGAAGTTAGGGTCTTTTCCATGTTAACGCTTCGGATCGTTGTTGTCTAATCGTAATTTTTGCATGCTATTCATTAATTTGTCACAAAATTTAACAACACGAGCCGATGCTAATTGCTCCATTTCAATTCTCTATTGGAGGTCAATCATCGAAGAAGATGCCTCGGTTGGTGTAACAGTTCGAGATTCTACCTTCTCTGCTTCAGAAAGAGATGCTTTATCTTCTACATTTGGTAGCCATTTCATAAATGCACATCCTGCAGTGTGGTTATCTGTCTTCATTTCAACATGCATGCATGGCTGTTATTACTTCTTCAAATTTTATAATTATTAACTAATCATGTATGTATATTTGAATTTTGATTACTAATAAATAATAGATATTACTTTCTGAACGCATATGATTTTTGTCGACTTAGTGAGAAATATCATGATTACACCCATCGTACTCGATCCTTAACTTACATTTGACTGCAGACATACCCAAAAGCGACGATCAATATTTGTCCCACATCGTGCCGTCAACACAGCACCACGCACCATTCCCACATGGACACATAAACAGCTTATCTACCCAAAGGAAGTAATCGTCTAACTTTCATGCCAATTTTTATTACAGGATACAGAGTCATTGGCAAAGAAAGTAGCCGAAATGGAGGCTAAGCTAAATGATTTGGAAAATAAGCATCCACAATCAATGATAGAGCACATCAAGGTGAAAATGCAGTTAATTCAGACCCAGAAGGCATGTGCCACTTTGTATAGTGAGGTGCATGAGCTTTTGGCTGACTTGATTCAAAGCTTCAAGTCGGACACATCACCTTTGAAGTTTGATGGTTCTAATGTCATCGGGAACACTAGTGGATGACTTAATGTATCATCAGCTAATTCTGATGGTAGTCGCGAAATATAAGAGTTCTCTGAAGCACTAGATTATATAGTAAAAGTAGCTATGCAAGTGAATGGTAGGCCTAAAATGGGAATAAATGCAACTTTTTTTTGGGATTCAAGTTGAATTACCTAGTTATGGAACTAGGTTGATGGGAATCATTTTGTGGAATTTCTTTTTCTATATCCTTAATGCTGCTTAATTAATGAAATTAACTCTTTAATTATGATACTTATATCATTTATTATAATTAACATTACATTAATGATTTTATTATTGAAGCAAAATTTATAGTTCGGGCCTAAGATTGCTACTAGACAATGATCATGAATTATAAATCATTTCCCAATCCAATGTATAAACTCAACCGCTGGTTGGCCAAGTGGTTGGACTACTTGATTGGATTAGGAAATAATTAAATTCCCATTTTAGTGTACCTGAAGAATCCAACGAATAAACCCAATCGCTGGATGGCCAAGAAGCTGGGCTCCTTGATTGGTTTTGGAAATTATAAAAAAAAAAAAAAAAAAAAAAAAAATCCCATTTTAGATGGAGTGAAGAGTTTTTATAGCCAAAAAAGTAATCCTCCCAACCGCTATTTCTCCTTTCGGTTGGGTTCTTTGTAATGGGCAGATGTATTTGTGGCCCTTAGCCATGTGGATTGAGGGTGAGGTGAGGTGAGATATATTGGAGAGAAATTGAATTAAAGTGGCGAGAATAGAGTCTCTCCTATTGGCCATTGGATGAAACCGTTTATGGGAATATGGCCCGTCGCTTATGCACCCACCCGCTTAGGAGAACTGGCCTTTATACACACACACACACACACATACTAGTACTGACCCGCGCGATGCGCAACAACCACAAATAGAATTATGAACAGTAAATCAATAAAAAGGGCAATAAAATGAAAAGAAAATGATATTTACTTTGTATCGAAGTATGGTACATAAAAATCAAATTCATTTTAGTGTAAAAACTTATGAAATTAAAAAAGATTCATTAAATATTAATGTGAAGAAGGAATCCTATGAAATAAAGCACAACTAATTTAATTCTTCTCCAATTGCTTGCCAGCAACATTTGCCATAAATCTGCAAATAATAATAATAATAATAACTTTTTTTAAAAAAATAAGCCATACATAATAATGAGGTAAAATATAATTATTTCATTGTATATTAAGAATCAAATTCCCTGTGATTTTCATGCACATTGACAATATTTTTATACTCGTGTTTACAACACCTATAAAACTGCATATTAGAGTGTCAATCTTTTTGAAATATGATAAATCAATAATGGATGCTAGAATATATTTTCAAAATGTTACCTTCTTGATTTAATTGTACTCTTTATTTCTTTTTTTTCTTCAAAACATGCATTATAAACATGTATTTTTCTTCAATACATGTGGTTTTTTAAGAAACACGTGTTGCTCTTCCTATAGTATTTTTCTTTTGAAAAATAAATAATTTATTAACATGCATTATATGTACATGGTAATTATATATGAATTTCAATCTCTATATATATATATATATGTGTGTGGTGGGGGGGGAGGAGCATTTATTATTCCGCAATTAATTTTTTCAACTTCTGCTTCACTAATTTCTTGTATCGTGTTTTATCGGCGTTTACTGCACATTTCCATTATGGACTAAAAATTTAAAATGTCTTGTTAATCTAGTATAAACCCTGGGCGATGCCCATGTGTAAAAATAATAATGGAACATTAAGGAACTAAATGGAAAATATAAATATTTAGCAAAAACAATTGACCAATTTTAACATCATTATTATTTAATGCTAATTTTTATTGTAATGCTAATTTTCTTGTAAATTTGTTCAATTTTATACGAATAGTTATTTATAAAGATAGATTTTTTTTTAAATCACATGTGAATTAATTATAAAATTAAATGGCAATCAAAGTTAATCTAACTTGATATAATTTTTTTTTTTAATATCAAACAACTTTTTTAAAAAAATGTTACCAATTGGTCAGCACTTCTATTATTAGGTACTTAAGACATTGGATCATACTACCCTTCTTTTCAGATAATAGACTAAAAAATGTATAAAATGCTACCAATCAATGTAAATGAAACTCTAATAAATAAAACTATTAAAAGTTTAAAACCTAGGTAATGCTCATTCAAGTGATGACTTTTTTTCTTTTTCTTTTTTAATCTTTTTTCTCTTCATTTTTTTTTTTTAAACAAATACTCTTTACATCAAATGCATGAAACAAAAATTATTATCTCTCAACTATTGCCAAAGTCATAGATTAACACTCTTTGCAAACATAAGCATTCTTTAATTAACTAATGTAAAAAGGAATAACAACTTTGATAACTCGATCACCTTGTATCAATACAACAAATTAATGCAATCAAAACACCCTGTATTTTTTTTTTTTATTTAACATTGGGTATCGTGGGCCTATACAATAATTCATGTGAAAGGCATACACAACCTCAACATTCAAAATTATTGAATCTACTAGACAATAGTTACCAACATAAATATCCTATTACATCATTATATATTATAAAAACCTAAAAGAAAAAGAAAAGAGCAGAGAAGAATCCAAAATCTTATACACAAAAAAAGTATTGCTAAGTGTAAAAGTTTCTCCACTTCTATCACTCCCTTGACGATAAGAACATTAGCTATAAATGTACTTGAAAATAAAAAAGAACCACCAAAAAAAAAAAAAGATTAAAAGAGATGTTATGAAAAATAAAAATTAATGAAATAATCACGTCACATATTATACATCAAAAATAAAAAATAAAAAATAAAAACAAACTTCGTATGAGTTATCGTAAACACAAATTATTATTGTAAATTTTTATTGTGGCAATTTCATATTTAAGTACGGTAAAAAGAAATGGAGCATATAGAATTTAGGATCTCATTTTCTCATGCTTTATCATGCTACATGGTACCAACTGAGCCCACATATGATCAGCAAAAGGTTTTTCCGGTCAAGATGCTTTTCATGTAATCTGTCTTCTTTAAAAAAAAAAAATTTGGTCCCAAACTTTGCTTGAGGGGATATATTCATTAACCAATGAAGTTGTTTCAGGCAATTGTAGAAGAAAATGTACATCAAAATATTCCTGAATCTTGAGTTGTTACCCCCTCCTACTCTCTTTCTTTCTCCTTTTTTTTCTTTTTATTTTTTTTTCCTTCCTTCCCTTTTCTTTTTCCAAATTGAAGTTCTTTGTTTCTTTGTTAAACCTACAATGGATTTGCCTTGTCTTGTGGTTTATCTGAATATACTTGCCTTAAAAAAGAAAACGAAAAAGGGGAAAATAACAGCAAATACCTTTTGATCATTTTTACATTCTTTAAGCAAAAGATCGGAACACACCATTATGTGCCCAATTAAGGCCATTTTCAATTAAAAAATAATAATCAAAATGCATCTATATTTATACCTTGACAGTACACATGGATGTTGAGATGTTAAGTTCTTTGATAAACCTAATTAATTTTTGTTAATAATTTATTTGTGTAAAAAAATTGCATATGTTGTGAGACCTAATTGACCTAAGGTTCAAAATCAAATCAAAATCTAACGTAGAGCAATGGTGCTAACCTAATATGGTACTTCGCAAACCAATCAGTGCACAAACGGGGATAAAGCCCATATAAATAAGCAAATTAATAGAGAAGCAAAAATCAAATCAAATATAGAAAATCAAAACAAAGAAAAATGAAGTTCAGATTTCTTAAACTAATTATCTGTAGTGGAAACCCCGGGGGATGCCCGGGTGCAAGAAAAAAAAAAGATTAATTGAAAAATATAAAACAATTCTTAGGTTTGAAAAGAGAAAAAAAAAAAAAAAAAGTTGCTTTTTTTTTGAACTTTTTAAAAGTATTTTTTTTTTGTTTTTTTTAATTTTTTTAAATAAACAATATTTAATTTCTTAACAAAAAATTAAATATAATCTTTTAATATTTTTTCTAAAAGAAAAAAAAATCATTCATGCTAATTTGAATAATGTGCATAAATTATTATCCGAATTAATTCAAAATATTAAACAAATAGCTTTTCACAGAAATCCCAAGGTTGTATAGACATCTTTAAATTTCCTTGAAATTACATCACTTAGCTTTCAAAAAAAGAAAAAAAAAAAAAAACGCCTACCAAATAGCAACAAAACAAAATATGGCATTTTTCAGTCAAAGTTAAGTGGTGAGCATTCTTCAATCAATCCTGGTCACATTTAGAGATAAGGAGGTCATTACTTCCTTCTAGAAATCAGGTAAAAGTTTGAAATTTTGGAAGTTTGGAACGAAAACTATGTTTCTCATGTAAATTACCTTGAGAAAAGTATACTGGTGAAAATTTTAAGAAGGAAAAGAAAAAAAAAGTGTGGCTGAACCAGTTGGCTGAAGGCCATTTCTAATTTTTTGGTAGCTGATTCTATCTGGTTAGGAAGATGCTAGGTTACTGTATTTTGGATTGTCCATACAAACAATTCATTTGATTGTAAAAAACGAAGCAACACTCACACAATCTAGCAAGCAAACCCAAAGTTCACAAAATCAGAGCAAGCAAACTGACCAAACCCATCCAGAAATAGATGCCCCAACACCAAAACCCAGCACCACAACTCCAATCTGCCTAACACCATAACCAGCAACGTACATTGCTACTATATAACTAAAGTTCTTAAACCAATCTTTGCAGCAACTCCTTCTGGACCTTATTCTTCATAGATTAAAGCTCCCATACAAAATAGAGAGGAACCCCGTGCACCAAAAGCAACACCCCACAATCAAAGCCAAGCTACGAAATGAACAAATCTTTTGACACCTTACTTTGCAAAAATAAAAAAAATAAAAATCAGCCATGCTGTTAACTTCTCGAGGAACAATAGTGATCCTAACCGATCATATCACCCCTAACAAATTTTGAATTTCATTAGTGACAAAATTGTACTTCCACATAGAAGAATTACCCATTGCCCTAGCCACAGGAACATTGTTAATAAGTCAAACAGTATAGTGAATGGAAAAGGGCCATTTATAGCTACAGTGAGTGCAACACATTATAGCTAAGATTGTGTATTTCAAAATCATGTATTATTAAACCAACCCTAACTTGGTATCACTATGGAGCAATGTGAATTCAATTCATGACCAAAAAAGAAATATTGATATTGCTGTGACTCTCAATTGTGAAACCTAAGGTCATAGGTCAAGTCTAGTAAGCAACTGATGGTTGCAGAAACCCCGGGCTATGCTCGGGTTGACAGAAAAGAAAGAAAAAATAAATAAAAATAAAAAGGGGCAAAACATCTAAAAGCAATATTACTATATATTTTTAACCCTATTAAAGAAGCTATATATCTCAAAAAATTAATCCAAAAAAATTATTCCAAATAAAGCCTAACCCTTCAATATTTATTATTAATAAGAGAGAAATTGCTAAAAAAAAGAACAGATGGATCATCCGCCACATTAAGCCTAAACAATAAAAAAGAATTAATTTTTATAACCATATAAAAAAAAATAACAAAACAAAATAAAATCTTACTGTAGGATCAATTCAATGAGTCTTTAAATACTGACCAAAGACTAAAGAAGTTATGAGGTTCGGTGGTGGGCCAAAAAATCCCAAAGGATTTTTCTAATACCACTCAATGGATTAATGTAATAGTAAGAGGTTTGAGACTGATGATCAATAATTAATTAGTAATAATAAGAGGTTTGAGATTGAGATTAAGGTTACGTTTCTATCTTTCTACGAAAATAAAAAACTAAAAAAAATTAAAATCTCATATATATAATTAATTATTGACTGGAAAAATTCCTGATCACTTGCCGTGATGTACATCTATCACAGCACATACAGGATGCTAGCTATTGCAATTTGCAAAGCATCTATATATTCCCATTGCCTATGAATCAAAATATAGAAATAATCAATTAAGTCAGGTAGCATATTCCTATATAAGGTTATGTCAGTATGGAATCCATAGATAATTTTGTTATGCATTTTTTGAAAAATTGACTGTTGGATTAGATATTGTACTTATTCATGTCATGTATGCCAAAAATTACAGTGATCTAACGGTCGTTTCTGAGAAATGTCTGAGAAAAATTGTGACAGTTTTCAGCGGTAACAGTTTTTCAAAATACGCATTCTATAATTTTCTATGGATTTTATATGTAAGCATATGCTGACTAAATCAGGACGGAACGTGGATCAAATATAACTAAATGTTTTGAAAACGTTTTCTCTAATTCTCAAAAAGCTCTTACGTACGTAGTGACAACAATTCAGTTGTACCCGATCCGATGAAGAAGGAAGAGATGATGAGTGTGAGTGGTTCAATTCTATTCTTATCGTAAATATGACCCACCATTGACTATGCATTTCAACAATGAGCTTAGTGACCTTATCGTTTAACATGCATGGAATGTGTTGAATATTATGAATTCTCTTGGTTGATTATTTCATAAATTCAAAATTTCAAACAAATTCAATTCAATTTTCAAAGCAAAATTAAATGATGATTTGATATTGATAGGTCACCAAAGTCTTTCTGAAGAAAGCCCATCATGATGGGCATGAGACTTTATATATAAGCCACTCTTTACTCGTTCACTAAAAGAGTATAACATGTACAAACTGAAACGAATAATTAAGATCAACCAAAATTAATTTTATTACACTATGCTCTTAATTTAATGAATGTTACGTTGAAAGGATAATAGCGACAGCTGCCCCTCTTATTTAAAATCAAGCATTCTCTCTCTATATGACTATAATTGGAATCAAATATACATATTGAAAAAGAGTAATACTAATTAACTTCCCTCACCTCATTAGCCTTTCGATCTCCCCATCCTAACTTGATATTGCTAGTGGAATAAAGGATAATAGCATATGTTATACTCTTAGTGTGCTAAATATTCTAATATATTTGGCTGACGACTGTTGAATATAGGATGATATTCTATTAGTGTCTACTGAACATTCTGTAATATTCAACATCTGGTGCTGAACATTTTTATATGTTTGGTTGGGGTGACTGAATATAGTGATATATTCAATTACCCCTATTTGAACATTGATTGATGTTCAATATTGCAGAGCTGAACAAAAACATGAACTTGAAATTAAAGTAACTTAAAAAAAAAAAAAAAAAAAATAAAACTAAAAAAAAAATGTATATTTTCTTTGTTGGAATCATTCTACATGACCACTTCATTATCTATTGATCAATAAACACTTTATTTTGTTAGAATTTTCAAAAAGTTATACGAGATTGTAAAGGTTTGTGAGATTAGGGTTTATGGAAAAGATGTGAATGTGGAAAAAAGAATGTGGGTATAGCCATTCAACTTATTTTTTTGAAAATTACACTTACACCCCTCTAGTATCTCATAATTCCAGTTATACCCCTTTAATTTTAAAAATAACAACAACACCCCTTATCAGCAACGGAAGTCAAACTCCGTGAATAAAAAAACTTAAAATGACTTAAATACCCTTCAATCCTTCACAAAAACTTTGATTTTTTACTAGCAATACCATTCCCACTTTCCAGGCCACTATACCAAGCTTATTTCCATCTTAAATTAACATATACGTACATTATACATATATATATATATATAACCTAACAAATTCAAAGTAATAATTAATAATTAATTACATAGGCTATCGATAAGTGGTGATAAAAATAAAAATAATAGATTATATTTAAAAGGATTTTTTTTCTTTTACATTTGAAAGATTCTTTTTTTTTTCTTTTTTTCTTTTTTAATTTAAAGAGAAGGGTAGCTTTGCTAGTTTGCAGTGATTTGTTGATAATTTTAAGAATAACATTTTAAAATTTTATAGTTTGAATTAATTCTTATATAGTAAATAGATTTCCATTGTATGCGAATTCAAATATAGGTTTGTGTCCATTTTATTTTTTCATTTGAAATTTCGATGATACTATTTCTTGATAGAAAAATCAAATTCAATTACTGGTCCTTAACTTAATATTCAGTTAGCAATTATAAACAATATAAAACAATCATACAGAACACCAGTTTTTAAGAGAAAAATCCTAATTGGTAAAAAACCTCGAAAACACTAGAAATTACTATGAATATAACCAAGTACAAGCAAAGTGATATTACTCACAGAACGATACTTAAATTTACAAGCCCTAGTAGAATCCCTATCTTGAACAAGCAACCAACGAGTCCACGTTAGTCTTCACAGTATTCCCACGAACTGACTCCACAGTCCTAGTTCCTCACACCGAGTCCACGATACAAACGGAGATCCACAATCCCAATTCGAATCCACGAATCCAATAAACAAAGCAGGGATGAAGTTGATATAATCAAACTATCATGTTCTATGCATCAATTCTATATGTAAGATCCAATGTATGATGAATGCATAGAAAACTCAAGGGAAACTAGGGTTTCAAATAATATGATATTCAATTCTAAGCTCTATTATGAAAACCCTATGAAATTTTCGTTAAATAGGTCCTGAAAAACAAGTCTAAGTGTTTCAAACGAAATAAGACTGATTGAGCACTTAAAACACTGAATTAGGTTAAATTTACGAGCTGGATCGATCCTACTTCTGAGGCTGGATCGATCTAAACTCCACTGCATCGAGGATCGATCCATGCCAAAAGATAGGATCGATCCAAATCTGCAAGTGAAAAATATAATCGGTCCTATCCAAAATGTTGGATCAGTCCAACTTGTGCAATTTCCAAAATTTAATTAATTCACAGAATTTGGACCTAAAAGCATATTAGGATCATTCCTAGGTTCATTGGGTAACTTAGACCACCTATGGCCATTGAATCAACCTAGGTTCTAAGTCAAACTTACCTTCCTAGGAATTTAAGCCACATTTAGATACAATTCGAGCTTGAGAAACAAGACATTGACCATTTGATTCGATTATCTTATACTTGATACTGCAACTTGAGCTTCTAAGGATTATGGGCTTAAGACCAATCACATGCTCCGGCTTTTGACATCCGAATTAACCAACACTAATACATGATAAACCTAACACAATTGAAATAAGTTAAAATTGAATTGAACTTCAGTTCAAGTGATTGAACTTTTTTCTTTTCTTATTTATTGTCTCTGTGTTTTGAGTTTATTGTTTGAGTAATATGATTTTTTTTTTCTTCATATATGATTTGATTCTTTTATCAATAGTAATTTTCTTCTCGATACAACGTACACATATAAATTTTATGTGAGTACCCAATTTTTGGTTAATATGGGATACCTATTTTGAAAAACCAACCATTGAATTAAATATTAATCTTATGTATGTCTTGCATACCAAATATTACAGTGATCCAATGGTTGGTTTCTAAAATACAAACTATGAAAAAGTTATGATAGTTTTCACCATTAGATACTGGCAAAATTTTTCACAGTCTATATTTTAAAAACTAATTGTCAAATTAATGTAATTTGTGGCATACTTGCATAACACGTACAAAAAAAGTATCTAATTGAACTACTGATTTTTCAAAATACCTATCTTATATTGGATAAAAATCTAAATCCCCTTATAAGCATATATGTGTACCTACTTATTATAATAATAATCATCATCATCTATCAAACTAAGGACTAAATTTAATCATGGAGTATTCGATTTTGTCAAAATTTTAATAGATGAATCTTTTAATGCTCCTTTTTTTTTTCTTTTTTTTTTTTTTTTTTTTTTTCTGAGTTGTTTTCCTCACTTTCTAGTGAGTAAATTGATTGAATTTTACGCAATATTTGTCTAAGGTTTGTTATTCTTTTTCCATAAAACATTAAAAAAAAAAAAAAAATTCCTCTATTTGGACTTTGAATTGAAAAAAACAAAAAAAAAAACAAAAGAATTTAATTCCCTGCTTAAAAGATTTGATTTTTTTTTTATATATATGTGAAATTTTTCTTTCTTATTTTTCTTTCCAGACGTTCCAAATTAAAAGATCATAGCCCATTAATAGAACCCAAGAAGGATGATACTAACACTACAAGAAAATAGGTTAGCTTGGGAGAAGGGCTTCACGAAAATAATTGTAGAATCTGATTCTCACTGCTCGGTTAGTATGATCCTTCAGGGTGTGGATGATGCTCACCCTAATTATGGGCTGGTTCTTCCTTGCAAAGAATTTTTGGAAAGGAATTGGGATTGCCAGATTCTACACATCTTTACGGAAGCAAATTTCAGTGCAGACTGCATAGCAAAAAACAGTATTGATTTCAATTATGGGTTGAAAGTATTGAATGTTCCTCCTGTAGGACTTTTCTCTTATTTGTTTGAAGATGTTGTAGGGGTCTATAGGCCCAGATCTTGTAGGATGTAATTCTTGTTGTTTGTTGCTGGGCTTTTGCCCCTTTGTTTACCAAAAAAAAGAAAAAAAAAATGAACAGATATGTTGGTTGCTACATTTTAGTTTAGTCCCCACACAATTTTTCCTTGATAATCTCTGTTAGCCCTAAGGTCCTTGACCTTATTTTGATGATAACTAAACCATACACTTCTTCTAACAAGTGGTTAAGTGTTGTGTCTCCATAGATTCTCATTGAAGCTCTCATCAACATTCATCAAGCATTTTAAGTGCTCTTTGTTCAAATCAAAGCTCTCATGGTGATTTAAACTTCAAGTGTCAAAGCATTCAAAGAAGTTCAACCCTTGAAGACCAACTTGAAGACTTGCTCAAGCTTATGAAGGCCAATTGAAGTCAAGTTGATCTACAAGTATTTAGGAACTCTTTGTAAGACTTCTCTCATGATCAATTATGTAAAGCTCAAGAGAAAATCTTTTACATCTCATTGTGTATTAGTATTCATGCTTGAAAATGCTTTCAAAATTGACTAAAAATATTTTGGAACATTTAGTTACCTTGCTAAAGTGTTTGGTATTGATTTTGACTTAGAAATTTCGATTTATTGACTTTGCAACATCCTTAGTCGACTAGCAAATAAGACTTCTCTTATTTAGTCCTAATCGACTAATCGAAGTCCAGAGGCAATGTTTTGTGAAGTTCTAAGTTAGTCGACTAATCACCCTTGACTAGTCGACTAATGGTTTCTTAGTCGACTAATCATCATTTGTTAGTCGACTAATGAGAGGTCAGAAGTCCTGTTTTTGTTGCAAAGTTTCTAGTCGACTAATGATGGCTTACTAGTCGACTAATCGATCCTAGAGAATTTTTCCAAATGAGTTTTTAAGTTGGTAGTCGACTAACACCCTTTGTCCTAGTCGACTAACAAACTCAGATTTTGATCGAACAACTTTTTAACTAGCTAGTCGACTAATCACCTCGTGCTAGTCGACTAACCGAGCCTGGGAATGAAAAATACTTTTGAAAAAGCCTTGTTAGTCGACTAACAGCCTTGTCCTAGTCGACTAATGGTTCTGCAACTTCAAAACGGCTCTTTCTTCTTATGGTCATTCAAGCATTAAATGATCCCCAACCACCCTAAACCTCTCTAATATGATTTTAAGGGTTTCAAACGGTCATTTGGAGGCTTGTTCACTATATATTGAAGGTTGGCTCTCATTTATTACTCACTTAGTTGATTAATCTTTTGTCTTGACATCCATTACTCTCAAGCATTCAATATTCATTCTTCTCATTGACAAAAATCTCTTGTGCTATATCTATTTGATCTCTTGAGAAGTTATTGTGCTATTGTATTCATTACAAATTAGCTTTGAGAAGCATTTATTGTATTACTCCATTTTCAATCATCTTGTATTGTATGATATTAAGGGTTTTGTGAGAACTCTTGTGGGTGAGTTGTCTTCCACCTTGAAAGAAGGCAAGTTGTAAAGGTTTCTCCACCTTGAAGGAGTTGCTTAGTGGATTAAACCTCTTGACAGAGTTCTTGAGGCGTGAATGTAGGCGGAAACCGAACCACGTTAAATCATTGTGTTTGATCCTCTAACTCAATCTCTTTATTTCAAGTTATCTATTTGATATTTGTTGTTTTGAGTTGTTATTTAATCTTGTACTCTCTATCCATTTTCAAGTTTGCAAAAATCTTGTATCCCATTTTAGAAATAATTTTATTTGCCTATACTCTATTCACCCCCCCTCTAGAGTATATTTTGGGCCAACAATCTCTAATTAGTAGACTTGATTTTTGGAGCTTGATCAAGGAGTGTACTGTTGGTTTCGCATATGAACTACTTGTACCTCGATCGATCTGGATTCCTTATTAAAATTCAATCTTACATTTTCGAATATTCAGGTGGACAGTGGTAGGCTGCTACATGTTGTGCTCCACTTTTAAGACCATCTAGAAGGCATCCTCAAGACTCTAAATGCACATGGTTATTAGTTCCTTGTGGATTTCAGCCCTTAATCCTCCCTTATAATGCACGAGATTTTGCCTCTTAATTAAAGTAAAATTTTAAAGTTTAAATAAAAATTGGTGTCTTAGAATAATGCATGGAATAGTTAGTTTTGAGTATTGATTAACAAAATGATTCATGTACATACTCTTAATTATATGTATTAACATAAAAAAACAATTTCCTTCCTCTCCCTCCTTTCAAATGGATGGTATGTTGGAAATAGTAATTCATGGTAAATTTGTTAGGGTCTATATATACATATAGATTATGAAAATCCATTAATTCACTTCATATTTATTCAGTTTGTTATGTTTAAGTTATTCTTGCTTGTGATGAGCAAATTTTGAAGATATGAGTTGTGAAATGGTGTACGGCCAAGTTCCACCATCATTTGAAGAGGATCCAGTGTCCATCATCGATCATTTGACCACAATGATTAGGCTTAGGGAACACTTGTAATTCTTTTCTTCTCAATCAAGTTTGATACACATATCTCATATTTGATCAATTGTATTGGCAAACATATTATGGATTACATTTTGATTTATGATATTCATTACTATATCATGATTTAAACTTTGAATGGCATGTTTTGGATTCAATTTTGAAGGGTATTATGATTGTAGCATGTAGGATATATGATACATGTTTTTGAAAACATGAAAATAGTGAAACATTGTGCGCTACTTAGAGTATTAGGAACGATAATTACCATCGCTAAATGAACTCATGCAACATTTAATAGTGACGGTAATTACCGTGCCTATTAGGTATGAACAGCGATTGAATTTACCATCCCTAAAAGTCTAAGTTACAGGGACAGTATATACAGTCCCTAAATGTGTGAAATAGTGACAGTCTTTACCGTGCCTAAAAGAAATAGTTTCTGTCGGTATTAATAATTATTGTGCCTAAAAGTCTATGTTATAGGGATGGTTATTTGATCTATGGCGATGGTAATTTCCGTCGGTAAAAGTCAAACTAATAGCGACAGAACACATTTATTGTCGTTAAAGCCCTTTAACAACGGTGGCAGTGGCAACATACATTTAGGGACTGAAATTTTGTCGCTAAAGGGCTTTAGCGACAGTATTTTTCCGTCGGTAAAAGTCATATGTAGTGTAACATTAAGTAAAGAATGGCATTTAAGGCATTTTCTTTTAAATAATGGATGATATCAGATGTATTAGTGACGTTGATTAATGGCAATTTCACAAAGGGGGTCTCATTGTAGCTTATTTTCAAAATTAGGGGGTGTTGCTGTTATTTTTGAAACTAGAGGGGGTCTAACTATAATTTTTAGATACTAGAAGGGTGTAAGTGTAATTTTCCCTTTTTATTTATTTTTTACTTGCCAAAGTGGGTTAAAGAGTTCTAAATTACTATGTGTATCCTGCCACATAGGCAGCCACATCAGGGAGGATGGGGAGGGAAGCTAATAAGGGAGGTTATTTTCCATTTTTGATTGAAGAATCATTAGAACTAAATTTTAATAAATAAAAAATTTAATTATATATAATTGAAGGTTTTGCTTGCATGCGCATGGCGAAGCAACCATTTGAGATACAATTCCCTAGAGGTTTTGTAATTCGTACAACTAACTTCATTAAGATCAAGCTAATTGAATGGCCAATATTATTCAACAAAATGAATGTAGAGGATGTAATTAATGAATTTTAGTAAGACTTAATGTCCGTTTGGGTTAGCTTTTGCTAAAATTACTTTTGGAGAACAATTTCTTCACATATCTTTTTAAGGTTAGGTCAAACCATGCTTTGACATATCAAAATTTCATAATAATAGAAAAGGCTAGTAAAAGTTAGGAGGTTACAACTTTTTGTTACAATCACTTTAAGATCAAGTGAAATTTTAAGTTCCAAAAGTGATTTTCGTAAAAGATAACCCAAACAGGTCCTTAGTAGTTAGTGGATTCTTATAATTCTTTTTATGATGATAGGCCCCAATTATCTTACTTGCTGTTTGGTGGGTGCAATAATTCTTTTTATGATGATGGGTACGTCCCAATTAATTATCTTACTTACTGTTTGGTGGGTTTCAATAATTCTTTATATATATCATGATAGGTCTCTAGCTATTATATGAAAGGGGCATGATTAATTAAGGATGCCAAGGATTTGAATTCATCTTCTCGGCCCTTTACCTCCCCCAACCACATAAAGCACCACAACCAAAAAGTTATAAAAATTAAAAATAAAAAAATAAAAAAATAAAAAAAGAAGAAAGAATTGAATTAATGCTAAACATTGCTTGATTGCTACCCAAAAGAAATGAGGGTAGCTTTGGAAAATTACCAACGGGCAGTTTTGAAAATTCACAATATTTTATTTTTTTTTGTAGATTTTTATAGCATACATAGCATTTTCTAAAGGGGGAAAAAAAAATCCGTGCCAGTAAATATTACTTAATCTAGTTTACATACAAAATTGCTTTTCAAACGTTACCCGTGTTGATGTAAGTGTACAACAGTCCAACCATGGAAATCCCCAGGCATGTCACACCAATCGATCAATTTATTCCAAATTTAAAAAAGAGCCAACAGGGTTCTAGGCCAGTGGCATCTCTCTATCTATTGTGAGGGGATCTCATGGATTTTAACTACTTGTTGATGTAATTGTACACCGTTGTGTTATGTATTTACACTTAAAAAAGAAAGGAAAAAAAGAAGAGAGAGAGAGAGAGAGAGAGAGAGAGTTTCAACAACCTATCTTAAGATACAAGAAACTTGATTCGATCGTGTGAATTCTCCTCATTGCAATATTAATAGTTATCGTGTGAATTGTGAAGCTCAAAACTATCGACCACGTTTAAACTATGGGGATGAAGTCATTTTCAACCCCAACCCCAATTCACACTACTCGACTCCGCAACAAGAAAAGTTTCTCTTTGCCAAACCTTTCAAACATGTAATTTCAAAGTTTCCTTTTCGAGTAATTAAGATTCCATTCAAATTAATATTTTGTCCTACCTCGATCATATGTTTGGACGAATATATATTTTGATATGACCATATTTGTAATGGTACGTAGTCCATAGTCATAAACTATATATTTAATTATATGCTTCCAATTTTCCACAAATGGAAAGTAAGTGCCAATTAAGACCACTTGTAGAGGACACCAACTACAACGCTGCTCTCAATCATATAAAATTGCCAGCCAAAAAAAAAAAAAACCCCAAAAAGTACCAGGTAAAAGTTTCCTTAATTTTGTCCTTCACATAATAATAATAATAATAATAAAAAAGGGATCAAGCTGCAGGATCTAAGTATTAATTAATTACCTAGGGTACCTTGTTAAGAGATAAACAGCAATACAAGGAGAGTCATTCCACACATTAGAATGCAACCTAAGGACCTTTCTTGCGTTATGTTTCAAGTATGTAGCACAATCTGCTTGAAGCACCATGCAAAGCTTTGATACAGCTCCAACTCTTAACATCTCTAGAACTACTTCATTTGTGGCCGAAAATTTACATATCAACGATAATATCTGAACAGCTCGATCGTCTGTCGCCGGCGAAACTCTTAAGACCCTTTTACACGCCATGGCGATGCCACCCGCGTGCTTTAGGAACTGATCTCTTCCATCTGCACAGGAACATAAATGAGCCAAAAGACAGAAAATAAGCTCTGTAATCTTCTTTTCTGGCTTCTCTAGTTCAAGTTCGATGAGCTCAAAAACAGCACCAGCTTCTACAATTTTCATTCTGTTTCGTCCCCAAGGGCATACATCGATCAATACATTCAAAGCTGCTTTGATTGCTTGTTGAGAGATTTTCTTTCTCTCTCTTAAAACCCTTATAATTCTCTTGAAGAATTCAAGATTTAATCTCTCCAGTATATTAGGACCAGCAATTTCCATAATCGGTTTCAAGACCAACACTGCATGGGTTTTGAGAGCCACAAAATTATCCTTATCCACATGATCAAATCCTAAAACCCATGTTAATGAGTCGATCAAATTGAAGTTTTCATTAACAAGAACCTTAATTTCAGCCGATGGAGTCCACGTACGATGTAAAATTTTTATCATGTCTTCTAAACCCGCGGTTCGTCCTTCCTTAAAACATCGTACAATCAACACAAGCATCACATACGCAACGCCGGACTCTACCATGCACTTTCTGTTTCTGTCGTTCTCGGCCGCAAGATCTTCGATTGTTTTCAATGTTTTGAAATGCAATGAAGGGACGCGGACATCTCGAAGGAGTTTAAGGACATGGGTTTTGTTGAGAGGAGATTTTGGAGTTGGGATCCGATCAATACCGTTGGTCTCATTAGCAGTGCACCATGCTTGGATCAGACGGCGTAGGGTGTGATTCGGCGTTAAGTCGGAGTCTCGTGGCAAACGCTGATTGGTTACTGGGCATGTGGCGTCCTTGGCTGTTGATAACCAGTGCTCGATGTTTTCTCGATCATATGTGATTCCTGTCACTGCTGTAACTGGATCTTTCATGATCTGAAGAGATATGGGACAGATGAAATACTGAGGAATTTCAATTTCATCTTCCATTGAACATGTAACCAAAATGGAATGCTGTTTGTGTTTTAGAGAGAGAGAGAGAGAAAGCTAGATGGAAAGGTTTTGAGAATTGGTAAGTTGCAGTGGTAAGAGAAAGTGGCTGGCTGGCTGGCTTATTTATTGGGGAGGTTTGAATGATGAGAGAGTGAGAAAATTCGAGAAAGTCATAGGTGTTTGTTTTTTTTTTTTTTTTTTGTCAATTTCGTAGAGTTTTACTAGTCGTATTTTGTTGTGGCAACTTCGGTGGTCAACCCACGTGGATAAGAATAAGAATACTATATAAATCACAATATTTGTATGAATTTTCTAGCAACAACTTGCTAATAATTGCCACTTGGCACATATGTAGTGGTCGAGGTATTATTGTACCCACCAGCATAGGGCTGAAAATGGAGATGAAAAAGCGTGGGTGGCTTTTTGACGTATATATTTGAGAGTTTGAAGAGAATATGGGCAAATGGTGTGGGCGGGGACCTTCTTTAATTTTAGCTGCCTGCCCCTGGCTGACTAGCGTGGAACAATAGCAGCTCTAGACAAACTACTGTACCCACCCCCCATTACTTCCTTAATCCTATCCTTATGATATACCGGTCGGAGATCCAAATAAAACTCATTATTGAATTGGATTGGATACTCCTTTTATATAATGATTCAATAAATTATTTTTTAAAAATATCACTGTAAATAATTGCAGTTTCTTTTTGTTATTCAAAAAGTCATCATTTTTTTACCATCAATTTCTTATCTGTTGAATTGCTGCGATTTTTGGTAGTCTTTATTTACATGAAAAGAGTATCTAATACAATCATCGGTTTTTCAATTTTGTTTTACAACTCGTTCTATAAAAATCACCTAACACAACTTTGCATTAGGTACACCTATTCAATATTGACTCACTTTTAATTGCAAAATGTGCATAAATCAGTTAACTCAGCATTTTTTTTTTTTTTTTTTTTTTTAAATTCCTTTTGGTTCCATTTATTTATTTAGTTTTGGTTGTACAATGTGTAGACTATAATATTAGAAATGCATAATATATACAATAGTGCTAGCTAGCTGAAGAGTCTCGAACCAGAGACCGTGTATTCCAAACCCCCATCAATCGGATTAGCTCCCGTTGGTACTAAGCTGAAGAGTCTCGAACAATAGTGCTAGCCTACTTTCTTTTCAATTTTTTCAAATTTTAGAATAACTAGGTGAGTTACCCGTGCTACGCACAGGTGGTCAAAATGTGTTATCTTTTATGGGTTTATAATTAGTAAAAGTACAAAATTATTCAGTATAATTTAATGTGACCACTTAACCATATAAGCCTGCTAGAGTTTTACGGTCATAGTGTTTTATCTATATTTTCGACAGTAGGAAGCCTTTCAAAGTTTAAATTACAAACTCTCGAACTGTGCAAAATATTTTTTTCTCTCTGCTATGAAGGGCTTCCTATTGTGGAAAATTTCGGGGGGTTTTGCATAGAGTCATCCGCTAGTCTCACGCACTCCTCTATTTTCTTATTTTTCTTTGTCTCATGCACTCCTCTATTCTTTTTTATTTTTTTTTTGGTCCACCAATCAATTGCAATAGTGCCGACCAAATATAGAAATTTGAATGAGTGAAAATCACAATTTGATTGGAAATAGCACAAATTGGAAATTTTGGATTGAAAGAAGCAGAAATTGCAAAATTTGGAGTGGAAACAGCAGCAATTGCAATTACAATTGGAAATTGCAATATTTGAATAATCTCTTTTACCACAACGAAAAGATAGAGACACAGAGTGAAGGCAAAATTGCAATTGATCGAAACAATCAAATCAATCGTACCCGGAAGGAGTGGCAATTACAAACGATTTGGTATGAAATAGCAAAATTCTAAAAATTTGCATGAAATAGCAAATAAATTGCAAAATTTGGATTGGAAGGAGCAGAAATTGCAAAAATTAGAGTCAAAACAGCAGCAATTGCAATTACAAATTGGAAATTGCAATATGTGAATCATCTCTTTTACTACAACGGGATGAGAGAAAGACACAGAGGGAAAGCAAAATTGCAATTGATTGAAATAGTTAAATCAATCGTACCTAGAAGGAGTAGCAATTACAAATGATTTGGCATGAAATAGCAAAATTCCAAAAATTTGCATGAAATAGCAAAAACTGTGTTGGCAATAGCAAAAATTGAAATCAATTGAAGATTGAAAATAGCAAAAATTGGCATGAAATAACAAAATTCCAAAAAATTGCATGTTTAATAGAGCCATAGGGCGGAAAGAGCAAAAACTATGGAAATTGTTCTGGAAAGAGCAAAATTTGTGAGAATTGTTCTGGAAAGAGCAAAAATTACAATCAATTGCAATCAATTCAAAATTCAATGCTGGGGCAGATCCACCCTTTTATGGTATGTATAGATAATATAATTCCCAAAAATGGAACTCATATTTTGGGGTAAAATCTCTCATGTATAATACTATACTATACGAGTTCAAATATAGCAAACATATGTTGACTTTCCCAAAAGTCAACATGAGCCTCGTAGGTAATTATAAGATGCATCTTTTAAAAAACTGGTTGTTGGATTAGATACTCTTGTTATGGACGTCACATCTGTCAAAAATCACATACAATCATCCAATGTCAGTATCCCAAAATACAGACTGCGAAAAATTTTGATCGCTGAAAACTATCACAGATTTTCTTAACAACATATCTAATAAACCGACAATATGGATTGATAGCAACATTGATCTATACTATACCACCACCGAAAATGCAAAAACAAAGACTCATGGGTTTCATGACGTACTAACTGCACCAACATCTTTTATCCTCCAGCGCAACTATTAACATACGTGCATCGATGTTTTTCCTTGCTTTGAAAAGAGAGGAAAAAGAAAGTTGATAATAATTATAAGTTTAAGGTTAATATGGAAAAAATTATAAGTAAAAGTAAATTAGGAAGAGAAGTGATAAGATTGCATATATAATGTTGCGGCAAGGGGCAAGGGCAAGGGCAAGGGCAAGGGTTCGGTATTAATTTGCAACTTAAACCGTACCATTCAATTAATTAGAGGACTATATTTCTTATGAAACAAGTTTTAATTTCAATCATATATTCACGTTGTTTAATGTTAGAGGTAACCAAATAATGAATTGCACATGCAGTATAAAAATGAAAATAAAGTGACCGTACGTAGATGAATGGAAAAAATGGCAAGTTTCGATCTAGAAGAAATGAAAATTATTTGTAGAAGCTAGCTAGGGACCACAGTTAATTAATTAACTTTGCTTGAATTGCGCCTGCAATATATCAAATTAATTAATGCCACTCGATCTTAGAGATCGATTGACACGTTATATATATATATATATATAAAGAAAAAATGATTTCTGCATAATATTTCACAACGTCGCGCGCGGACTAAGAGACTTATATGCATACATATATACATATAATAATGCAAGATTGAATTAAATGCATCAACGCAAATGATCGAGGTACAAAAATCTTATTACCAACTAATTTCCGTCTAGTGTCAACAGACTAGGTCTTGAATAATGTCAAATTTTGCAGGCTGAAAAAGTCGTTTAATTAGGAGCTTAGCTAGGGTGATTTTCTTAATATATTGTTTATCTATTTTCAGGTTTTACTATTTATATATATGCGATAATTGTTGTTTAATTGGATCCCTTGGAGTGATTATTAATGTTATTTATATATATATCAACATAAGTTTATTTTTGCTAAAAACTAAGCATGAAGTTAATAGATATATAATTGTGGGATACATATTTTGAAAAACTGAAAAAATAAAATACAACAATAAATCATGAAACTCATAATTCATACATTTGATTTTGATTTATCAAAATTAAAAATAAAAATGCGATTTTGATTTATCGAAATTAAATAAATTCATACATCAAATGTAACTGTTATCCTACGAGGGTTTTAAAACCCAATTAATCATGAAGCTCATAATTTGGACTTGGGATTTGGATTAATTATTAGTTGGAATTTAATCATGCATTTGATTCCTAATACGCGTCGTTGTTAGCCCTAATTAACTTGACTTTGAGTTTGAAAATCTAATCAACTGGAGCCACGAATGAACGATGCATTATTACTTATTAATTAATTAGTTGGTATTTGGTAAAATGTATGAGAGAGAAAAACATATAATTTGACTTAATTATCATATGCACTAGCCTTGGTGACTGGGATTCGAATTGCTTACCAGTCAAAGTAAATTAAATTACTTGAATAATTAATCAATTAGAATAATGTTTTATATGTGTGATGGTACGTTGATCATTTCCCTTATAATAATTTTGTCAAAGATTACGTGCCATTAAAAAAATACAATGTATTCAAGGACTGAACGTACTATTAAAAAAATTAAGGGCCGGGGGATGTTTTGTAACTTCTGGTATTGTATGTTAATTTTAGGTCTCTTATTTAATTTAATTATAATAATCACGTAGACTTTGAAATATTAATTCAGATCCATGAGTTCCTTGAATTTTAAAAAATAATAAAATTGTTGGATAACACTATTTAATCCACCTTCATTCCGCCAACAACTGTCTTAAAATAGTGGACAGCCGAAATTACTCTATATATTAATAAGAGGGATGATCTCATAGAACTCGATCAAGGGTGAGCATTGATGAATCGAAATTTATAAAAACCATTTGTTAGAATATTTTGAGTGTAGGAATAATATATGTAGTTTTGCACGTCTTCCATTATAAGGTTCACTTTACCTAACTTTAATTGTGTAAGCTAAGGTGTGACCTTTATAGGGCCAAATATATGCAGATCAGATTTTGAAAATTTGATTGTTGGATTGGATTAACTACTTATGAATTTCATATTCGTCAAAAATTACAGTGATCGATTCAATTTTCGGATTTTTAGAAAAATGACCGTGAAAAAATGGTGATATTTTGAAGAACAAAAAAGTTATAATTTTTTACATTGACATTTTTCATAAATCAACCGTTGGATCACTGTGAATTTTTGTAAACATAAAATTCATAAAAGATGTATCTAATCCAACGGTCATGCAGTTTTCCAAAATATATATGTTCTATAACTTGTCCTATGGAGGTCACCTAACATAATTTTGCATCAGGTGCACATTATATTAAGATCTCAATTAGTAAGATAAGATTTAAGTGGGTCAAATGCTCACATCATGCATGGATTATACAAAATATCTTGCCCAAAAATAGAAGGCATATGAAAAATAAAATACATGGAAGGATCATCCGTCTCCTGCACCTAAATCTTGCCAATATTGCATCAGCAGTAAAGTCTCTGTCACCCAAAAAGGAGAGAGAGAGAGAGCTTATATAAGTAATATATGGGTGAGAATTAAAGTGTCCAAATTAAAGCTAAGGGTGATGCATGCTGTGAGATAATAAAACTTGATGCTGCAAAGCATGGACCTGCATGTCTCCTGCGTTAAATTAATTTTGGAACAACACAAATAAATTGAATCGATTTCAATATGCACACGTATATATATGGTTGGTTTTAAGATAATGAGAAATTTCAAAACTGCATAGACTAATTAATAAACTATCAATTGGGCAATAACATTGGTAGATATAGACTCACTTATTATTAGTAGTTGGAACATTTAAATTAAAGCTCTGATCGATATATCGACCATTGACATTAGCAATCTTCATCCAGCGGGACGATTTGAATTTGAACCATTAATAAAATATTAATGGTTGAATTGAATCTTCATAAATTGGCATGGTTGTGGGTGTTGTGGCCTCTAAAGCAACACACACGTATATATTGTAAGGTGCTGCCTTAATTAATTAATTAATTAATTAAAGTCATTTATTATTACCCAATTTTTGGATTGTGCTAAATGCTAACCAAAACTGAGTAGCTACAACTAATATTTATGTGATCGATCGATGCACCTTCTTTCATCTTTCCATTTACATAGAATTAATTCAATTATGAAGATTAATTGGCACCTATAAATTACACGTTACTTCATACCAACCAATATGAACACTTTTATTACAGTACGTGTTCTTATCTAGATGCATCTGATTTTCAAATTATAAAATTGTCCAAAAGATATCCCCAAAGATTTCTTTTTTGCCACCTTTTGAATAAAAATGCCGCTCACTTTTCGCATGACACCTTTTCAATCACGTTGGTTTATATTCAAACTTTGAGAAAAACCAAAGTGAACGTGATTAAGAAAGAAATTTTGGGTTTAAATACATTAAGGTGTATCAGTATCCATCCATTAATATTAGTAAGGAATTGAGGGGAAGGGTACCTTTCCATCATTTGTATAATAATACTAAAAAAATACAATTTGACTCCTGTACTATTGGTCAAAAACACTTTGCACTCCTATAATTTTGATTTATGATACTTTGCCATTAATTTGTTTCTTTGACTAAAAAATGGTGTTAGACAATTTTTTTTTTTTTTTTTAAATGTAGTATTTATCTTAAACTGTTAATGTGTCTATAAGCATATCGGTGAAATTTCATGAATTTTTTTTATATATTTTAATTTATATGAATTATTTTCTCAATATAGTAAATAAAATTCATAAAAAATAAAATATATTGAAAAAAATTATAAAACTTCACCGATATACTTATAGGCATATTAACAATTTAGGATGAACACTACAAATTATACAATTGGCTCTTTGGAAGTCATTTTTTGCAAATTTATCTAAAATTATTGTGTTTCCAATGAAAATGTAATGTACCCACCGGTCCAATTGTGACTTTTTGGGGAGTTACAAAAATAAAATCTCTTCTATTCTGTATCAAAAATAAATAAAATAAAATAAAATCTCTTCTCCATAAATCATAATTGGCAATAAAATAAAACAAAATATTCAAACTTTGGAGATCGGCAATTTTTTTGTTTCAAAGCTAAATTGAGTGATTCAAATTATTATTGAAAGCTCATACATTCTACTTTGGCACCCATAGGTGATGTACAATATCTCCCTCAAAATCTCAAAAAAAAAAAAAAAAAAAAAATGCTCAAAATATCTAGTTGACCAAATTTCTGTAACATTTTCATCTTAACGAGCCTATTTTGAAGGATCGTATCACTTACATAAAAATTTCAAGTTAAGTGATTCAAATTCATGTGAAAAGATCTCATGTCATAATTTTAATAGAAATTTGAATCAGTCAATTTGGCTTTGAAACAAAAAAGTTACAAACCTTCAAAATTGAGAAAAAAAAAATCACATTTTTCTACATAAGAGCCGACTTAGAAATTTTTTATTTTCTCCCCAAATTTGAAGACCTATAACTTATTCATCTCAAATCCAAATAGGGTGATTCAAGTTGTAATTGAAAATATGTCATGAGAGCTTTCAATAGCAACTTGAATTACTCAAATCGAAATTCATATGTGAGAAATATGATCCTTCAAAGTAAGCTTGTGAAATAGGGAAAGTCTTTGTAATTTTGCCAAATCTTAGGGAAAGTCGATGGATGCAATTTACATCTGCAAAGAAATTATGGTATTTTAGTCATTTTACATACCTATTGATAAAAAATATAACGGAAAAGAGGCGTTTGCAAATAAATGTAAACCTCAGGAGGATGGTTGAAATTTTTTTACGGCAGACTTGATGAAAGTTCAATGCATTTTAGGCATAAAAGAAAGAAAAATCAGCACAGATAAGAGAAAAGTGGGACGCATATAGAAGTGGTGCATGGGTTATGGTAGGCTACTGATTCTCTTTTTGCATTTTGGTGATGCCAAAAGCTGAAAGACGACAAATTTGTTGTCTTCATTTGAAAGTCATACAGGGTGGGGTTGGTTTTGTCGGCCCAATGATAAGATAATGGTATCTTTGACTTGGACTCCTGCTGCGTAACACTTCCACTGTTACTACTAATTCTCGTGCCATGCTCTGCTTCTAACTTGCAACAAATTGCTTGGTCTCCCCTCTCCCCTAACCCTTGTAATTTTTTTTATAATAAGTTTGGATTATATTGCTAATACTGTAGGCCTCTTTCTTCCCTGTGAATAATTTCCAGAGCTTTGGAATTAGGCGCCATTCCCAGCCTTTAAAAGTGGGGGATGGATTCAAGGTTGATTACCTATACTCTCTATATATATATATATACTGTCTTAAATTTGAATGAAACCTTTTTTTTTTTATAATTTTTTAACACTTCTTTCAAACGAGGGATTAAATGAATTTAAGGATGGCAAAAAATAATTAATACTAATTTTTTCTGCTTGTAGCATAAAAATGATGAAAGGAAAACTTATGGAAGAGTGTAAAAAATAATATATTTGAGTTATGAGATTATAATAAGTACTATTAATTTACATCATCAGCGCCCCAAGCATCGTCCCTCAAATTTTGCCTCGTAACTATACGATTTCTTCTGGCTGCTTCTTGTCCCCTGAACTCTCTAGACCCTAAGGTTTCAGAAGGCAACTTCATTCCCATTCCCTGAGCAATCATCCTCTTAGCAGTTCTTGCTGATGTCTTGGGCCTTTGACAAGGAGGTTCCAAATCTGGTGACAATTATAAATAAAAAAAGCAGTTGGTTGTTGAGTTTCAGCAAACATTGATCCAGAAAGCTTTTATTTAAAGATGAGTAAGATCTACTCTTTCTATTCAAATTTCCCCATTATCCTTGAAACTTCTGCTTTCTATAAAAACTATATCAAAATTGACAAAGAAAGGGAGGCAATATTTAGGATTCTGTGGCAGGGTAAAGGGGAGAACTATGCAGTTCTGCTCACTCCAAGAATGTTGCATCCAGACAAGTGCCATGTACAAACAGGGGCTCCAAGATGAGCAGATAGGGATTAAGATATGATTTCAGAGCCTGATACTAGTACATACTACCTAAGACATCATTCATACTTAATCGTATGAAACTATGAATGATGCACAATCAAGATGAGGATGTTGAAGAAATAGGAAAACTACAAAAATGGGGCAAATGTTGGAGGTGAATATGGCCCAGATGTCAAAGAAATCTAGAAGCCAATAAGGTGATAAAACAAGGGACAACTAATTCAAATGTTTGGACTCAAACTTGAAGCAAGTTAAATACAACAAAAGAATTGCTACCAAAAATCACAATGATCCAACGGTTGGTTTTTGAAAAATTTAACTTTGAAAAACTATGACTTTTTTGTTCTTTAAAATGTTATCATTTTTTAGCAGTTAGTTTTCTCAGAAACCAACCGTTGGATCACTATGATTTTTGGCAAGCATGACATACATTATAGGGGTATCTAATCCAATGGCCAGCTTTCCAAAATTTACAGTGCAGGTGGGGCTCTATAAGAGGGCACCTGATGCAAGATGCATCAAGTGCACCTGACCATAGCACATCTGTGTGTGTGCGCGTGTAATGGCAGAACAAAACTGGATGGGCAGTACTCCTTTTGTCAGTATGAATATGGCACTAGAAAGATCAATATCAAAGAGGCAAAGAGCAATGCAAAAAAAATAAAAAAATGTTGCCAGGACTAACTATTGATCTTGCACCAATTTTACTTCTTTTTTTTTTTT
>JAESVK010000432.1:15273-26832 GCA_017140935.1 Hamamelis virginiana | reverse complement strand
GGGAGGGGGGATGGAGAGAGAGAGGTGTGGGGGGTTGTTGTTTAACAAGAACGAACTCCATTCATGAGATGATTTTAAATTCCAACAAATCTTTTTTACTGAAGTTGGAGGGCAAAGCTCTTTCAAACATAATTGGCAATATATCTCGAATTGTTGGTTCTTCAACTTTCATATTACTTGGTAAGGAGGTTACCTTTGGTTGAAATTGAGTTCAAAAGGGTATCATCTTCATCAAGCACACGTACTGTTAATGGACACTGAATGCACTTCGAGGCCTCAAGTGCTGCAATTGTAAATCAACACAAGAATCTGAAACCTAACTAAAATCCTTACAGTTAATAACAATAATGCCATTACAAACATTAACAGAACCCTATGAAGAATGATGAATGCAAACTGTTCAGCGTTAACAAATAAATTTGTACAATAAAAATCAAGTTATAAAAATGTAAAGACGTGACAAAATATTTTAAAGTATACTTCAAAGTAGAAGAGAATCAGTTCTTTAAGCTCTATATCAGGACACATGGCAGAAGTACAGCGTTGCATGTCCCAGAAATCTACCCATGGAATTCTTAGTTCCAAGAAAATCACCATGCTCATATTATGATAGACCATCTGATCAAATGGCCTTTCTCAGTGCTCCATCAATTTATAATAATACAAAAAGAACAATAGCAATGATGATGATGAGAATCATAATGAACCACTGTTTAATAAAGCAATGTATCAGTCTTATCAGATATACAGAAATCTTTGTTCACCGAATTCTTCACAATCTTAGATTAAATGGGAGTTATAATTCGTGTCCAACATATCTGTTTTCTTCTTTGGTAGAAACTGACAGAACCTCACTAAGTGTCCAACATTATTGGAACCCACATGTAAAAAATTGAAGTTACTTGAAGCAGATATTCAAGGCTTTTACTTATAGGCACTGTTATACACCTTTTTTTCCTAGAAGGAATTTATACTTTGGAGATTCTCAACATGGAAAAAAATTACAAAGATGTAAATTAGAAATCAGCCTATACATATGTAGTTTAGGATTTCCAAACAAAACGCTTAAAAGTTTTAACTCTAAAAATATTTGATAATACACATCCTTAATTGCACATCTCACATAACTAGAATCCCTCCTAACCTTCCACATGAAGATAAAAACGCCAACCCTTTAAATCTATAACCCCACAAACATTTGATACTACACATCCTTAATTGCACATCTCTTCTTATTGGAACCAAATCCCTAACATTCCAACTTAAAATCTTCATTAAGATGATTCATTAACTCTAGGTCCTTTCCAACCACTATTCCCCTCACAATTGACTCCTCATTGTAAATTTTAAAACTCCCTAACACCCCTCTTGGCTCTCACCTTGTTGACCTTACTACAATCAAATCCCTCATTTACACTCCTGTTACCCCTACCCCTCTCTTCCTCTCTTTAGAGAGGATCATCTAATCTAAAAATTCCTCTAATTTACCCCTACCCATTTTATCAAGCATAAAAGACACTAACTCCATTAACTCCTCCCAAACTTTGTCAATTAACCCCAATGACACTTTCTCCAAACCATCTAATCCAGTTTGTAAGTTTTGGATTAAACATTCATTGAAAGGAACAATCTATTATTCTAGTAGCAATTTGATGATTTCCCATTGAGCATTTTACTCCTCATGCCTTCTAAATTTAAGAGATTTTTAGGACCACAGCCATTTGGTTCCGAGACTAACACAGCAGGGGTAATAGGGGTCACCACGGCCTTCCTTGGTTCCATCACCCCACCCTCGAGAGGAACAAGTTTGAGAGTAGAAGAAGAGGACAAAGTAAAACCACCCTTGACAATGTTAATATAACCAAGCCCACTAAAACAAACCCCTCCTGGCGCAGCAAAAATACCAGTTTTCTCCCAATCATATGATTTATCAAGCAAAAAGTGTTTATCAAAAGCATCAATTTCTGTATGATAAGACTTTGAAGAGGCACATACCTTTGTATCATGAACCAAAGAAGGGTTACCGGCACCTGCAAATAACACTTCTAAAGTGTCTATAGAATATGAAACCTCTTCTCCGCCAACATCCAAATCACTTTCATCAATGTATTCAGAAGATGCATTCGAATCCTAAAAGGACTCCTCAAAAAGCTCCATTCTTGCTGCACCATCTTCAACGTCTTTAACAGCTAAATGAATTAGCCGCATCATCAAAACCATTTGTGAAAAACTGTTTCTTCATCCATACCACAATTTTCTAATAGTCCCATCTTTTTGAATTAAACTTTGCAAAGTCTTTTTATCAATTGAAGCTTCTAGAAAATTAAGAGAAAAAGAGAGCTTGGAACTTGCCACAACAATCTGACGCTCTAAATAGGAAATCTAGCGGAGACGTAGTGGTAGCATTTACCCTTCAAGACAAAATGACTGAAAAATGTCATGTCCCATGATCATGAAAACCTTAAATAAGACGTGAACTATTTAAAGTACCCATTTACCAAATTTAGCCACAGGCCTTAGGGCTGAACTCCATGCTGAGTTGGCATAATTAATTTCCCAACTAACCCAATCAAAGGGGAAAAGTGCAGTTGATGACAACTTAGGAAACACATCTTCCTCTCCAAACATTAGACAGATTCATGAGAAACAAGTAAGCACTCTCACAGGATTACTTCCCACCCTAGGTCTGAGACAGCCTCCAGACATTGTCGATTGTACTCGAAGAGCCTCAGACCGTTGGCTTTTAGCATTGGACAAAGAGTAGCCCAAGGAGATCCTATCTCATTTTAAGAATGATTAAGTTTGACTAGAGGACTAAGCGACACAAGGATAGGTACTAGGATGGCTACCGTAGCCCCAGTTCGGGATCCTAGGTATGTCCAGATGGACCACATAACATAAAAAACAAAGTAAAATTGAGACCCCTAGCTATGATAGTAAACCCGAACCTACTGTCTTTTCAGACTAGCTAAATGAAATTGGAGAGTATTGTGATTGGTATAAGATGATTGACCTTCAGTGTGTCCTTTGACCACGAGCCATGTGATCCCTCTACCTTGGAGTATATTTGATTAAGTAGTGGACCCATTAGAGAGGCCTTAGATTTTGAGGAACACATGGAGGTAAATTGTGGGCACGATGAATCCCATCTTAATGTAATATGGTGCATCTTGTCTACTCATTCAGGGGAGGGTAATTAAAAGCGCACTAGCATTTTCATACCTTCATCAAGTGTGGAGATCAAGTCTACAAAGTTGTGATTAATGGAGGTACTACAAGGATTGCAGTGTCTAAGGCTTGATTACAAAGTCCAAGGTTGGCATTGCTAAGATGAAGCTTAAACCCTATATAGCTTATGTCTTCAAGCATAAAGGGAAATCTATTATGTTGAAACCTACCAAACCTTCATAAAAGAATAGAGGTCTCAAGCCTACGAATTCTTCCCAACTTTCCATTAAAAACATCTCCATATCTAGTCCCGTAAAAAGTTTGTAAAGGAATGGCAGGATTTGAGATTAGCGATAATCAAAAAGGTGTTCCCGATTTCTATATAAAGGGTGGTTGATCCCTCCCTTGAAATCACTATATTATTAGAGGAGTTAAGAATGTTACACCAGTGGAGTTACCTTGTGAGTCGCCACCCAATAGAGATATCCAACATGCCATTGATTTAGACCCTGGTTTGCAGTTACCCAACCTGCCACATTATAGGATGAACCCAACAAAGCATGAATTATTAAAACAAGTGGATGAACTTTTAGAGAGAGGATTTCTTCACAAGAGTTCGAGCCTATTTGATGTTTCTTCTCTCTTAACCTCTAAAAGGGATGGCTCTCAAAGAATGTGCGTTGATAGCCATGTTATCAGTAAGATCATAGTCAAGTACAAGTTCCCTATACCTCGTTTTGATAATAAGTCAGATTTAATGGCTAAATCCCAATGGTTTTCCAAAATTGACATGTGCAATGGATATCATCAGATTAAGATTAGACTTGGCAATGAGTGGAAGACCACCTTTAAAATCCAAGAGAATTATGAGTAGTCATACCCGTTGGGTTATCCAATGCACCTAGTACCTTTATGAGAATTATGCCACATATTTGGTAGACTACCTTGATGACATCTTGACATATAGCCAGTCTAAAGTGGATCATCTTGGTTATCTTCGTTCAGTTCTAGAGACACTTAGGGTAGAAAGGCTTCATTTTAATCTTAAGAAGTGTACGCAAACTGAGGCGATTTTCTTAGGATTCACCATATATGCGTCAAGCATTGCAGTTGATCCCGAGAAAGTTAAAGCTATTAAGAGTAGCCGAAAACTAAATCTGTTTCTGAGGTATATAGCATCCATGAGTTGGCCACTTTCTATAGGCATTTTATTAAGGAGTTTAATACCATCATGGCTTCCATCACTGATTGCATGAAGAAAGGGAAGTTTACGTGGTCCGAAGCTGCCACTAGAGCTTTTAATGAGACTAGACTCGTGGCACACGCAATGCGTGTGCGAAGAAGATGATTAACAAAAGTTTAAGAAAATTGAAAGAAAGAAAGCACTAAAATTTAATTTTAAAAATGTGTTTATTAAAATATTAGAGCAAGAAATGGAATAGGTTAGTTATAAAAGTTATAAGTACATAGATGTATCCTTTTAAATAGTGGAAAATATTATTTTGTAGAGGGTAATTATGGAAAGTAAATATGAGCAAACCAAACTTCGGTGTTAGCTTTATATATTAGTATAGATTAAGCAAAGAATGACCGAGACACCTATAGTACCCTGACTTTTCCAAAGTTTTTGAGGTTTCTTATGATGCATCAGCAATTAGTTGGTAGTGTCCTTAGTCAAGATCATCTCATTGCGTATTTCAGCTAAAAACTCAATAAGGCTAAACAAAAGTATGCCACTTATGAGAGAGTTTTACACTGTACTACAAATACTTAAGTATTGGAAATATTACTTGCTACCTCAAGAGTTTGTCATATTCTAATCATCGACCTTTGAGATATCAACAATCACAGAGAAAACTGATTGATAAGCATGCACGGTGTGTTGAGTACCTCCACGAATACCCATTTGTTCTTCATCATCATGCGAGGGTCAACTGGTCAAGAATGGGTCGACCGATGCCCTTAGTCGAGTGATTACCGTTCTTTAGGCTAGGAGTGTTCAAATGATAGGATTTGATAGGCTTAAGGAAGAGTACCCACTTGTCTTGATTTTGGGATCATTGATCATAAGATTCAGGATGTGCACCGTCATGACCATGTCGACTTTGTGATTAGAGACTATTACCTATTTCATGGAAGTAGGTTTTGTGTTCATCGTACTTCTATTATGGCCTGTTTGTTACGAGGGAAAAGTGGAGGGAAGAGAGATTCGGGACATGTTTGGTATGGAGGGAAGGGAAAAGTGGAGGGAAAAATGGGGGGAAAAGTGGGGGGAAAAAGTGAGGTATTCAATCCATCCAATTTCGGGCGGAAAAGTGGAAGGAAAACTGGAGATCAGCTTATGTGGGCTTTGAAAAGACCATTTTAACATCAGTTTTTTGGTTTAAACCCCTCAGCCTTTCCAAGGAAGGAGCTGAGAAAGAGAATTTCATAAATATTAGAATTTGTTTTTCTGACAAAAAGTAATTTAAAAAAAATTCTCATCGAAGACCCACTTATAAAATTATCATTTCTCAATTATGAACATATAACTGAATCTTTTTAATGGTTATTAGAATTTAGTAGTATAATGTCATTTTGGTTAAATATATGTGGGGGTATAATTGTAATTTAGGTGCTTTACTTTCTTTCCCTCCTCCCAATTTACCAAACACATGGAAGGAAGGAAACCACTTTTCCATCCATCATACCAAACACACAGGAAGGAAAAAGGGTTCCCTCCCCTAAGGAAGGAAAGCCAATCCCTCCTACTTTCCTTCCTTCTATTTTTCCATCCCTCCTACCAAACGGAGCATTAGGGATTTCCTCATTTGGGAATTACACAATGTTGGTATTGTAGGTCATGTTAGTTGGGTTAAAACTGTTGCTTTGCTTAAGGATAGATCATATTGACCATCCCTTAGGAAAGATGTTGCCTAGGTTGTGTCTCAATGTTGCACATGTCAATTAGATCAAGCCAAGAAAAGAAACATTAGATTTTATACTCATTTACTTGTTCCACATGCACCCTAGAAAGATGTTAGTATAGCTGTGAAAAAGCACGCCCTAGGTGTAAGGCACAAGCGGGCGCAAGACCTGGGCTTCACCTTGGCCTAGGAGAGGCGCATTCCACTAGGCGCACCTAAGAGGGGTTTTTTCTCAAGGCGCGCCGAAGGGAAGTTAATAATTTTTTTTACCTTTTTTTTTATTGAATCTAAGTTTGTTATTTTTTGCAAGCCCAAACACAACCTTAGCCTATCTAATCTACGATTAAAAAAAGTAAAAGGAATAAATAATTTAGTAAAGAAAATCCCTAAATCCTATTATGATAATCCCACTCCCATGTAACAAGCAGCCATCTCCGATCATCCTCTTATGATTGTGAGTTTAATTTCTCTAAACTATAGAACAATTACCTTATATAGGTTTTTCTTGTTCGCACTAGAATGTGGTGTTCTATAATCAATAATAATTTATAATCTCATTTGGGTTTTGATTTTGTTCTTTGGGTTGAAAGTTTGTGCAGTTTTAAATTGATTTTCTCATCTGTTATGTGACTATATATAATGAATAATTTTGATTAACTTGTTTGTGATGGATTGTGAAGTTTTGTAGTAAAATAAATGCCTTTTCTTTAGATGGATTTTGACTTTGATTTCGATTTTCAAAATGTTCTAACCGATTAAGCTTATAGGCTAAAAAATGAAAGTATTCAATTGTTTGTGTAAATTGATTTATTTTTGTTAGTTGCATTTAATCAAATATTTTAACATTAGCTTTATTAAAATGAGCGCCTCGCTTCCCTCAGGCCTGCGCTTTTGTTTGCGCCTTGCGCCTAGGAGTTCTTGGTGCTTAAGTGCACCTTGCGCCTTTAATAACTATGGATGTAACATGGATATTATCGTAGGTTTGCCCAAAACAGTAAGGGAACATGATTTGATTTTAATTGTAGTGCATAGGTTTTCAAAAATGGCCCATTTCATTCCCAGTAACAAGACTGCAACTGCTTATTATGTGGCCAAAAGTTTCTTTAGAGAAATTGTGCATCTCTATGATTTCGTGGTTTACTGATTTCCATTGTGTCTAATCTCTAATGTTAAATTCATTAGTTATTTCGGAGGACGCTTTGGAAACTTTTTGGGACTGTTAAAATTTTCTACTGCCTTTTACCCTCAAGCACATAGGGCAAATGAGGTTGTCAATAAGAGTGTTAGGGATTTGATTAGGTGTTTTGTAGGGGAGTGTCCTGGAAATTAGGACTTAATTTTGTCAACTGTGCAGTTTGCTCATAATGGTTCTTTCAAGCAAACTACTAGTATGAACCCTTTTCAAATTGTTTATTGTCACTTCCCCCGCCAACCCACTAATCTTATGCCTTAATCCCATGATTTTAGTCCTTCAGTCTATGTCAATACCTTTGCCCAACATATCCGTGACCTTCACGCGAATATACGTCAAAAAATTGATTTGAGTAATGATAATTATAAATTGGCCGCATATGTTCACCATAAGCGACAAGAATGTAATGAAGGAGATTATGTAATGGCTCGTGTACACTAAGCATTATCCTAAACATTCCTTCAAGAAATTACATGATCAAGCCATGTGACCTTTTCTTATCCTTTGAAAAATTGGACCTAATGTTTATTCACTTGATTTAATATGAATATTCGTCCTATTTTCAATGTCGAGGATTTGACTTATCGAGGCACCTTTGAGCCTCTCATTATGCCAGGAATTTCCACATGAGGTTTTACCCCATCTCATTGTGTAGTTCCAGTGCTAAGTTCGCCAAATTTGTCGATTCAACACAATAATTAGATTGCCCATATTATTGAGAATCATATTGTTCTTTCACGTGGCAGCCATTATCGGGCTGAACTTGTTCATTGGAGAGATCGTCCGGATATAAAAGATGTTTGGATTACTAAGGATGAGTATCATCGTCTTAATCCTAATCTTCTTAAGGCTTATCACTACCATAACTCTCCAAATGAGGGTTTTTCTCAGCCGGAGAGAATTGATGGGAATCAGACGGCTCACATGAGATGGCCCACGTGCCAAACACATTCAAGGCTTATATTAGGCAGGGCCATAGGCTTTAGTTTGTTAGTAGTATAATTGATTTATTTATTTATTAATTTCCTTATTTTTATTTCCCTTTTATGTTTGTTTCCATAATTATTTTTTTGGGTTTTGATTGTAGCCTATATAAAGGCCTTAACCTTTCCTAGGAAGCAGACTTGATGATTATTAATAATCTGAGTATTTCTTTCCCCTAAATTATTCTCCTCTTCTCTTCTTCTTTTCTTCTCCTTCTCTTTTCTTCCCTCTTTCTTTCTCTCCCTATATCTCACATCACTCAATCATTTCCATATTATTGTACCACTATGAGAAGGTGTAATGGTAAGTAATTTACTATATTGATTATTATTTGAGAACAAGGAAATGAAGTGCCAATTTCTTCAAAGAAGTTCATCTGTATGACTCTATTCATGCATTCACCTTACCCAATTTCAAATCTTTCTTCGCTGAATAAAAGTATCAGCCAAATGGATCGAAACCCCATACAAACACACACAACTAGACACCCAAAGATGAACCCATATAGTATTTGTTATGACTGAACAACTACAAAAGTAGAATTTGAGAATAAAACTCAGTACCAAACAAAAAATTTAACTGCTTTTAATTTTGGTGACCTATAACACCATCACAACACCACAAAATCATTTTTGACAAAATAGAACAGATCTTCATGAACAACAATGAACATCAAGGATAGCATCTCACATGTTGTGTAATTCTTATAAAAGATTAAATGAAATAAAATAAACATATATGTCTGATATTTTTCTCATATAGTTCACCATCTTAAGACAAGTTAGTAGAAACATAATTACCGATTGATGGTGATCGAAATACTGCAAGTGCAACCGTGTCATTGACCCAGCGAATAACAACTCCATGATCTCTGAAGTCATCAAAGAGTTTCTCTAGTTCGGTTGTCCGAGTACTTGGTGGGAAGTCAGCTAGAACAAGAACATGATGGGTACCATACCTTGCTGAATTCAAAATAATAAAAGTTTCAAATCCCTCATTCTACTTGACTCACAGTGTATGTACATTAAGACTTTCAAGATTCACAACTATATAATTGAGCAAATAGTTAAGTGAGACTAAAAGCTCCACTACCATAAGCATCTTAACTCAACATAACCACTTGTTATTGATTAGTCTTCCACTTTGATCCAATAAAGGCCAACTCTCAATAAAACCCATATGTTTTTTGTTCATTTATTATTCTTTATCCTTTACATTGTCTGTTCAAAGAAGAAAACAGAAGCTAAGTCACAGGGCTGTCAATAATTACTAGCAATTCCATCATCAAACCAAGATGCCCACATCAGTAATTATTTTCATCTCTGAACTGCCTTAAACTGTAATTTGTGAGATAATACTGCATAACTCAGCAAAATTCAGAAGGTTACAGAATAGGAAGAAATTAACATTGTCAATGGAGCACATCTGACAAATGTCATCTACTCCATCACAAGGGATTTTCTATTTATTAGAAAGAAGAAAAATACAGCAAGAGGAGGTGATCATCTCTTAAAACCAATTAAGGTAGCAGCCAACTACTGAAGAAGAAAAAGAACAAGGGAAAATGCATAAATAGGATGCCAAAGGCAGCAAAAATGAAGGAAAACACAAGTATAGGCTATAAAATTGGATGGACTCCTAGCCCAGAGAAGCTAGTACACAAGCAATCCATGGAAAGCCAGATCTTCTTTGACCCATATTAGAAATATCATAAAAAAAAAAAAATTTGCTTCTGGCACAGTTTATGTAACTCGAATTATGAAATTATTTTCAGAAAATCTGATAAAATGATTTCATTATTAAGAGGATAGAGGTTGTAAATACTTTATGCAGATCTATTTTGTGCTCATTATGCAAAACTACAAGCTTTTATTGCCCAAGAAATAAACAAAGGAGAAAAAAGACAAGAAACAAGAGAGAATAGTGAAGGTCAGAAGCATTTTGATCAATGAGATAAACAAATATAAACAAAGGTGAAGATACAAATATACCCAACTACTTAGCTCACTTATAACTCTTTAACAACCATAATTATATATGATATTTTTAATGCCAAATAATGATATATGATATAACAACACAAAAATAAATAACTAAACGTAATACGATTTCAAATGTGAAGAATTGCAGTGATGGAATAACACGATTAGCTTACAGAGTCTTATTCCTGTGGTTTCTTTAGAATCATGCAATGCTGGCTCATCTGAATCATGGACAATAGATCCATCAGATGTCTGATCACTATAAAATTCTTGCCTCTTAAATGAGAATGTTCCCCTTCCACGCCGCTTAGGGGCTTGAACTTTGGTATCTTCCAATGTAACTTTTGATACTTCAGGTAAGCATTGTGGGGAGAGTAATTCGTTAGGTGCACGATCTGCAATAGCTTCCCAATCTGTAGTTTTCCACAACTACTTTTATTAGACTAAAATCATATCAATATTGTTTTGGGGATACATGACATTAGCCAGAATGTATAGGAAGATAATCAAGCTATATTGTATAGGAAATATACAATATTTTAGGTTATTTTAGCAAATAACCTAAGATTATAAAAGAAGTTAATTCTGGCATTCTGTAATCATAAATATGTAAATCAGAACCATTAAAAAACTAGGACATGTGGGACATATCGCACATTATGACAAAACATTTGTTTCCATTTTCTTCATGCAATATTTGGGACATATGATATATCCAACAATATATCCAAGTGAGCACAAAAAAGTAACCAATTTACGAGGGAAAAGAAAACATTCTTAAGCCTTTTCATCAAGTTAAGAATATTTTAGATAATTTTTAGGGAATTCAAATGCTTCATTTGATTCAAACAGAATTTTCAAATTTGACAAAATTGGGCTGAAGAAAAGTCAAAAGTCAAGGATTTTGTTACCCCTCAGGATTAGATTCTGTAACACCTCTCCATTTACTATTATAAAACCACCACTAATCTTATAAAATCATAATTAATACATTTAATCCCCTAATAATCATAGCTTCATTAGCACTTTTTTTCAGATAAAGGAAATAATTTCCAACAATAATCACTAAGAAAACTGCCTAGTAGCTCATATCATCTATTTAATTTAAAGCATAGCACATCTTTACATTGAACCCAATCAACATAGAGGGACTATATGATTTATACTAACGTGCGGCTGCACCTAAGAACCAATCCCAAACTACCAACATACCCCGAGCTCATAGGGATCAAATCAAACACAATTCTTAATTAGCATATATATTTACAACCGCCACATATTTATAAAAAAAAAAAAAAAAAAAAAAAAAAAAAAAAAAAAAAAAAAA
>JAESVK010000432.1:0-10131 GCA_017140935.1 Hamamelis virginiana | reverse complement strand
CTACAACTAATTGTCTCATTTTCTTCTTTTATATCTTTGGCAAAATGAATTATTAAGGTAATATACTAATATGGCATAACTTAAAAAGAGCAAAATGACAAAGAAGGATCAATTTAGCCAACCCTAAGTAGTTGAAAATGCTATGTCAAGTAGAGCTGATTTTCAAAATGATTAATATATCAATGCATGATATAATGATAAAAGTCATTGATGTACAACAAAGGATTTAGAAATATACCATCATCTGATGACCCATTTCCAGGCAAAGCCAATTTTGTACATTTTCCGAAATAACCTTCATGAAAAAGCCACTACCCATTACTACTCAAAATAGATTTGATCGTAATGATTTTGGCTATCATCACCCACGATTCACTAAGAAAAAAAAACTGTAAAGGCAATTGGAGGAAAATATGTGTTTGGGATAACGCTACTATTAAGTGATTGAGTTCCAGAACAATGCATAAGTCATCACACCACGAAACTATAAATAATTGTCATATTCAAGAAGGAAAAGTATGGAGATAGAAACGCACCTTCCTTTAAAGACCTGTCAGTGGCAGAATTATTGCAAAGCAAAGCATCATTTGGCAACAAAACACTATCCTTCTTGGAGTCCTTCCATGTAATAGCTGCATCACTGATAATTGAAACAACATCAGAAATGAAGAACACAATACTAACCTTCCATTTTTTAAATCCCTTTTTTTTCCATTCTTGTGACCAGAAAATGAAGAAACTCACTACAAGTAAGCCAAATAGAACTATTAGGTTCAGTTGACAGCATATCTTGAAGTAAGCCAAATGGTTCTATTAGGTTTAGTTGACTGCATACCTTTCTTTCTAAAAATCCTAAATAATAAAAAATTCATCTTCCGTTTGATTGCTAAGAAAACAGAGGAAAAGAAAAGAAGATAAAATTTTGAACATTGTGTCTTATTTTGTTTCTGATTCCCACAAAGAAAAATAAATAAATAAAAATCAGCCAGTTGAGTTTGGGTTTGTCTTCTCAGGACCCAAGTTATTTCAAAACCTAAAATTTAAAATTTTAATTTCTTTTCTTTCTGATGCAGCGGAATATCGATGACTAGCTCTCCAACAACGAACAACCTTCCACTTATAAAATTCTTATTAAATCAAAGACATTGCCAGGAAAATAGGCATCCAAAGACATTGCCAGGAAAGTAGGCATCCAGTACTCAATCTTCACAGCTAGGAAAAAAGAGTTAAAACTCATATAAAATTCTTATTAAATCAATAACTTCAGTCCCCTCAAAAAGGAGGCTACAAGCATATATTTATAGGCACTCCAATCAAACCCTAGCTAGAAAATAGAAAGAAAATATTAATTCCAGTTTTTATGCTTTATGCCTCAATTTAGTGCTTCCTAAATCCCTAATAACACCTAAAAACCTTCTTAAATTGACCCTATCCATATCATATAGATACTCAAATTTGACTATTAAAACCCTAAAAACAACTAAAATCAAGAAAATAAAATTCTAAAATATAAAAATCCGAAAATTACAAAATATTAATAAAATCTTCATGCGATCTGCATCACTTTCCCTAGCTTTTCCCGCCAACCAATCATAGACTTAACCCCAACATGAAGATTCCTATTATTTTCCTACATTTTCTCGACACCCAAACAGAAAAATAAAGAAAAAACCATACCCACGAGGGAGATCGTGTTGGGCTCGTTGTTTGATGAGCGAAGCCCGACACCGAAGCTCGTCGGCTTTGATAGAGAAGCCGCTGGATGAGTACAAGTTAGCCAAGTCGCTTAAAGCAGAGGCCAATTTCAAATCTGAATGAGATGATGATAAGGTTAGGGTTTCGAGCTTCGAAACCACCGATTCGAGAAGAGAGATGGCTTTCTCGGTGTCTCCTGAGTCGACGAGGTCTTCGACTGCTTCGCTCCAGTTTTCTTCTCCTCCTTCCATTGCTCACTCGAACAGACGATTGTCTACTTCGAAGCAAACCTGTTCATACAAAGCGAGGCACAAAGAGGAGGGAATATTTTTTCTTTTCTTTTTTTTACAAAACGGAAAAAAGAGGGGGAACTTTGGAGACGGGAGAGGAGCAAAGTGGGTGATTTTGTTAACAAAAAAAGAAAAAAGTGGGTGATTTTGACTTTTTCTTTTTTCTTTTTTTATTTCACCCATAAAAATAAAAGAAATTTTTAGTGGTGGATCCTTTGTATTAAAGGTTTTGAGTAGTAGGTCCAATGAAAAAAGTGTTAATTTGATAGGTTGCTAGCCAAATTTGCAGATAAAGTTATCCTTTATTTAAACAAGACATGCATTCCAAGAAGAAAAAAAAAAATCACATTCCAAAAATATAGCTATCCACACGGCAAGATCCCATGAAAATAGGGTTCATATTTATTTCCAAAAAGAAACAAAACCTAAAGGAAAGTGTTCTAGGCAGAACATGTCTCTACTCTCATATCTTATTTTATTTTCTTCTTTTGACTTTCCATTCATATCAAATTAGGGCTTCATAAGGCTGCTTCTTTTCTTTTTCTTTTTCTTTTTCTTTTTTTCTGTGCTACACTCTCACATGTACTGATTAGTGTCTCACGTGTAGTAATGTGCTCTTTTTCTTCTTCCTGCTCTTTTTCTTCTTCTTCTCTCTCTCTGTATATATATTTTTTTTTGTTTATTTTGGTTTGTAGTTATAATTTTTTTCATATTCTCTCTCTATCTCTTTTAATTCGATCACAATTTTTTCACATTGAGACGCTGCACCATAGCCATATGTGTCCAGGAAAGCTTTATCATATTATTATTCTTCTTCTATTATCTGTCTATCAGTAATACATAAGGTTCGATTTTCAAAAAAAAAAAAAAAGGATTTGTTTGATCCTCACATTCTCTCTCTTTTTATTCGATCACGGTTTTTTTTTCACATTGAGACGTTGCACCATAGCCATCTATGGCTACGTGTGAACCCGCCACATTCGAGCCCCCTCCCTCCATTTGGAAGCACTTTATTTGGGATTGGATTCACTTATCATTGTAGATTAGTAGATAATTATCCTTCTCGATTTATCCTTCTCTTTTATCTACTTATTTACCCTTCTCTATTATCCATCTTTATTATCCACTCAAGGTCATCCAATCCTAATTATCATTCTCTATTGTGGGAGTCCACTTAGATTGGGTTTTTGAAAAATGAATGAATTTTGATAAAACAATGAGTCGCCACCTTATTTTTAGGGAATAAGGAAACCACAAAAAAGAGTTTTATTTAAAATAAAACAATGACCCCATTTTTGGAAAAGCATGGTCTGTTAGCCTAAATGGTTCCAATCCAGCATATGTTATATGGTTTCAATGATAACAAACATTTGCCGCTGTGTTATCCAATTATCTTGTGCTTAAATGTTAAATTTGTAAGACAGTTTTTCAAGAAAGACAGGAGCAAACAAATGGACAACAAAATCCTTGAATTGGAGGCTCAAGTGTTGAACATGTTACTATTCCCAGAAAAATTATTTTCCCTATGAAAAATTTGGCTAAGTATGAAAAATGAATTTTTGATATAATGAGTTTTCCAAAATAATTTTTGGCGGTAATTGATCCCTATATACTCATTAACTAAGTACAGCCTTAAGGGAGCTTTTATACGTGGTATATAATACCCTACTCGATAGATCAATTTTTGACACTGTTGACGAAAATTATTTTTTGTACTAAAATTGATTTTTTACATTTTGATTTAATGGGAATTTGATTTTTCTAGTATTTTCCATTGAATCCAAATGGGGGGTACTTCCTTATTTACATTGTAAACTTAAGTAAATGAAAGTAAAAGTAATTGAAAGTAAATGTTTATATGTAGATAAGTGTTCTGCAGGAATAGTTGACAGGTTGCTGTTGGAGTAATTGTCAAAGCTGCTGCTGAAACATTTGACATTGTGAATGCTGATTCAAATATGGCTGCACCTCCAAACGGATTTGTTGCATTTTTCAAACCAGTTTGAACCTGCAGATTGCCAAGACGCTCCTCCTAGACGCTCCAACGTATAGCTGATTTCTAAGGCTATAAATACACTTGTCATGAGGCTTAATTGTACATCCAATCATATACACTATTGCAGCTTACAAGTGTTCGTCATTCTTGAATGATTCAATCCTTGTATTTCTCTCTATGAGCAAATTAGTTTAAATCTTTGAGAGATATTATTGAGAGCGTATTTGATGTATTCTCAGTGTTGTTGAGAATCATATTGGTGGTCATCCATATTCACTTGTATTTCTTGTGAGTTTAAGGTTTTGTATAAACCTTGTTTGGTGAGAGTCTTCCACTGTGAAAGAAGGCTGTGTAAAGGTTTGAATCTCCACCGGAAGTGAGATTGATAGTGGATTAATCCTCGAGACGGAGATCTTGAGGCGTGAACGTAGGCGGAGACCGAACCACGTTAAAATCCTTGTGTTTGAATTTCTCTAACTTTATCTCTTGCATTTAAATTTATTTACTTGCTTTATATTTTGCTGAGTTGAGATTTAATCTTGCATTCTAGTTATTAAAAGTTTGAGTTTTCAAAAACACTCTATCCCATTTATAAATTAGTTTTTAAATTGCCAATACTCTATTCACCCCCCCTCTAGAGTATATTTTGGGCCAACATGGTCTTTGAATCAAAATTTGGATTCGGGGGCTCGATGATGAGATGGGAAGGTTCCAAGACTCATCTTGTAGGCACCCATCTCACCCTAATTAAAGGTCTCTTAATTATTTTTGGGCGTTATCAAAATCTTATAAAAACAACCTATCATATCTAATCAACAAAAAAAAAATGATAATATTACATATATAATAATAGATAATAAAAAAAATAATCACAATCCTAAAGACCTTAGGAGACTCACAGTCAACCTAAAATTGGACTTGGGCCCTATTGGCGGCCTACGTACCTTGTTAGTTGCCTGACAAGAATCAAAGTCCACGTAGTTCGATCACCGTAGGACTCTCCTATTGTAATGAACTACATCATTTAAAAGTGTTCAACTTTATCTAAGATACTATCTTCGAGAGTTTGTATCCATTCAAAATTACTTTTCAAAATTATTTGATAATTAAAAGATTTCCAATGCATTTAAAATTTTTAAAAGTTAGAACTTATCTTCTAGAAGTAAACCTCAATTTAAACTTCATTTTTTTTTAAATCATTATCCATGGAATTTTATTCCAAAAATCATTTCTTTTTCAAAGAAATTATTTTCAATATAAACTCTTTTAAAGGATTCCTATTTCATGATATAACCATTTAATAAATCAATCATTTTTAACAAAAATCATTTTTTTTTTTAAATCTCTCTTGAAGAAAGACTCTTAGACTCGATCAACTACTTAAATTTGAATGCAACTCTTACAACAAAGAACAGTCTTAGGGAAGGTCAAGTGACCTTCCTAAACCTAGGGTCTCTATCTAATCCTAAGTTAATCTAATGCCCTATCATACTAATTTAATGCATGCTAAATAAACAAACATAATATTAACCCTATAATGTATGAAAAATGCCCTAAATGCATACTAATTTAACTATGTGAACCTAGGCATATTTCTATTTTAATTTGGATCCTAAAAATGGTTTTTTAATCCATTTTAAGGTTACTTTAAACCTTGGACAGATTTATATGCAACCAAAAAGTGGATTTAAAACCAAAATATAATAAATAAAAGAAGTGTAAATGTCCTAATATGCAACCTAATATGATATACTAAAATAATCATGCATCATGTTTGAAAACACCAATTTTAAACATAAGGGAAGGGACTTACCTTAGCTTGTTCCATCGAACATATTTCATATGATATTTCAAACATTAAACATAAATACAAATGATATAAACAAACCTAAACATGTTCCTATTGACTTATACTAATTTAACATACTCAAACTAATTATCCTTACATAAAAATCATAAATGCAGAAAATCTATATGCTAACCTATATGCAACTAATCCTAACCTTTGAATACCCAACTTAGGTACCCATCCCTAACATGGCATAGAAGAAGAAGAAGAAGAAGAAGTATGAACAAGAACTTAAAACAAACTTCACAATTATACTAACCTTTTTTGCTTCATTCTCCATTGCTCCTAGTTCTTTCTTCAAACTCCAAGGACTTCAAAGATGCAACTAAAATTGCTTAGGGGGTTGGTGTAATGCCTTGAGGCTTTACTCTACCAATTTGGCTCTTTAAATGCCTTATGAGTTTTCTATGACTCTCTGTGTGTCCTCAAACTGATTTCAGGGCTCTCTATTTATAGGGAAGCTTGGAATTGATCAATGGTTCAGTTTAAATCTCTTAGGAATGATCCAAGGGCTCTAATCCAGCGTTCCAAGGTCTTCTAACAAAGGGTAAACCCGATAACAGAAGGTCCCCCATTAAGTGATGAAGGAAGTTTTCTCCATATCTTGAGGGGCCATCTTTATCTGATTATAACCCGAGAACCCATCCATAAAAGATAATAGTGCATGACCAGCGGTATTATCTACCAGGATATCTATGTGTGGTAACAGGAAATCATCTTTAGGGCATGCCTTGTTCAAGTCCCGGAAGTCTACTCACATTCTAACCTTTCCATCTTTCTTAGGTACTAGTACAATATTAGCTAACCACTCGGGGTACTCTACTACTTGAATGAACCCAGCATTCATATGTTTTACTACCTCATCCTTGATTTTCAGTGCCCACTCCAGCTTCATTCTCCGCAACTTCTGCTTAACCGGCTTAAATCCAGGGTTAGTGGGGATGAAGTGTTGTACTATGTCGGTGTCAATCCCTGGCATATCCTTGTACGACCATGCAAAAACCTTTATATTCTCTCTCAATAAACCTACCAATTTTTCTTGTTCTTGTGGTGACAAAGTTGCTCTAATTTTAGTTATCTTAGGCGACTCATCGGATCCTAAATTGATTGATATTAATTCATCCACATTAGGTCGAGCATGTTCCATTTCCCTTCGTTGTTCAAACTCAGGGGGAACATCCTTTCTAAGATCTATATTTACGCCATATAAGTCCATAGAAGAAAAAAAAAACAAGCCGCGAATAAAAATAATGAAGAAAAAAAATATTTTATTAATCATGAAGAAGAAATGTAACACAAGCTATGCTATCATTCGCCTCTCAAAAGAAGAGGGATGATTTTATTGAACAAGAAAATAATATGTCCTACAAGCTATCATTTGATGGGAGCGATTCTTCCACAACTGAGTCTTCAACTCAAGGCTCATACTCAAGGCTCCAATTGGTCAAAGGACTGGTGGCATCTTCAATGAGGTAGATAGGATCTGGTTCATGAACATGCTCTTCGATGCAGGTAATTTCTTTGAACATAGCCCCTTTTGCGACTTCATCGATATGGTCGGCCCAATCAAACTCCGCATGCTCTTTGGCCATGATGGTGGTTGGAGACATAGGCAGTAGAGTGTTGACAAACCCAGGAACCCTAACTTTCTGATCTTTAAGGTAGATAGGCTCCGGAAAACCACAGTAAGGAAAATCATCCCCTTCTTTGACAAAAGCCCCATTCAGAGTGGGTCGGTAAGGTTTTAGAACAAGATTAGGGACTCGTCCTTCTTCTTTGGCTAGTTGTCTTTCCCTTCTTTTCTGTGCATCTCTTTAATGTCTATTTCAGTGCTCTGATAGCCCAATCCAAAAGGATGAATCGCCGAGGTGTACTTAATAGGACTAGGTGTGCCTTGATGACGAAGACCTAAGCCCATTCCCGGAAAGAAACCCATGCCTTTCATGATCTGACCCACTTGCATATTTCCATACGGACTGTGATCTAGCACCATTTTCTCCTTACACCCTGGCTCAACTTCTACACACTGTATATACTCAAAGCCCGACAAAGACATCCCTTCAAACTCTTGCTTGATCTCACAGATGGGTACACGAGTATGAGTGATCTCAGAATCTCCTTTTAATGTCACCACTGAACCTTTGTAAGGAGACTTGACTTTCTGATGGAGAGAGGAAGGCACTGCCCCAATTGGGTGGATCCATGGTCTACCAAGTAAAAAGTTGAAGCAAGCAGGCACATCAATCACTTGGAAATCAACTTGGAACTCTATAAGCCCAATAACTAGAGGTAAGGTGACCATGCCAACTACCTCTCTTCGAGTGTTATCATACGCTCTCACAGTTTGCCCTGATAACTTGAATTCTGACGGTTCGATGCCCAAGGAAGTGGCGGTACTAAGAGGACTCACATTCAAAGCTGACCCATTACCTATCAACACTATAGGAATTCTCTTGCCCATAGTATCCACAGTGACATACAAAGCCTGCAAATGATTTGGTCATTTCTTCGGAAGATCTAATTCTGTGAAGGATATCGATTGCCCATGCTGAACTGGACTGACTAAACTAACTAAACCTTCGGGCGAATTGTCGATGGGAATTTGAACTTGGTTAAGTAGCCTAAGTACTGTCTGCCTATGCTTCTGAGAGGCCATCAAAAGTCCCCAGATAGTGATATTGGCTTGAGTACGCTTAAGCTGTTTCAATATCTCTTCTTCTTCTTCTTGAACTTCAGTGCGTTGGGATCTCTCTAACTCTCTTAAAGGATTGTCGGATTCCAAGTTAGTGGGCTTAAAATGACGACCTCCTCTAATGACATGGTTAACTGGCCCAAATATCTGCTATCTCCTCGGGTGTGTTCATCAAATCTTCCCACTCTATGATATCAATCTCATCCTCTGACCCATTATCTATAGTAGACTCAGCAGAAGTCGAACTGGATCTGAAACATTGGGTGACCCATGGTTGCCTTGGATAAACAGTTCGGTAATGGACTTCACCGTTCGTATCGGTGATTTTGGTCGTGAAGATTCTATTCTCAAAATACTTCTTAAGGATACTCTGGCTAGCTTTCTTAAAAAGAATGAGGTATGGATCTTCATGCTCAACCTGAACCATAGGAACGTCTTCTTTAAGTGAGTCAGGGATATCACCCCAACCAGAAGGAACAATGGGTTCTTCAAAGGTGGGCTTCTCCATTTTAGGGTAAAGGATATAGAAGTCGAACTTTCCACTAGGTTCCCTCAACAGACCTACTTCAGGATCTCCGGCCTCATATCTCTTTCACAACTCCCATTGATTAGTCCCAGTCTTGGAGAAGGCTTTCTTGGCTTCAGCCTTAGGTTTAATGGGTTCAATATTTGCCATCTTAGCTTCACAAGAATCTTCAGGGTAAAGAACACAGAAACTAAACCTCCCATTTCTTTCTGTCAACAAATCTATAGAAGGATCTCTAGCTTCAAACCTTTCTTTGAGAGCCCACTGACTAGTACCATTCTTAGACGACTGATTTACTTCACGAGGCATGGGAAGCCCATTCGAACTAAAACCCAGGAATGTATCTTTCTTAAACTGTCTCCATGAACGATAAAGCCCCCTTGGGCTAGTAAAGGGTTGAGGGATTTCAATCAGACCTTGATCAATGAACCCTTGTACTATATTTCGCAATGTATCACATGATTCTGTGTCATGGCTAGAAGTGGCATGGTATTGGCAGTAAAGCTTCTTGGATCTTGGCTTGTATGGGGTAATGAGCCCACGGGCTTGACAGTGATGAAACATCTCAATTATGGAGGTAGGGAATGAAGGGTGAGGGCGGATAGGCTCACAGTGGACATAAGGGTCGGCATGGATGACATTGATATTTGCGGGTGGTGGGACTGCATGGGTAGGGAGTGGATTTTGGGTGACATTGGGTTGAGAAGGTGGGCAAATAGTCTTGTTGTCAATGAGGTCTTGGATTTCATGGCGAAGACGGATACAACGATTTATCTTGTGGCCTTTGGACTGATGGAAATGGTAATACTCATTCTCATTGTAATTTTTGGGTAATGGGTTGGGCACAGGCCTGGGCTCCAAAGGTTGGAGCAAGCCTCGAGCTTTCAATTTCTCAAAGACTCGCTCCAATGGCATATGGAGTTCGGTAAACTTTTTGAATGGTTTATTTCCCAAGGAAAATGGTTGGGTGAATGGAGCAGGCTGAGATATGGCATTGACTTCGGTGGCCTTCCTATTGATGATAGGTCGGCGGCTTTTGTAGGGTTCATCTGCTCCGAGGGCTCCACTGCCTAGGGCGTCCTC